>CAUYRT010052863.1:0-24379 GCA_963574885.1 Lepilemur ruficaudatus
TTGCAGAGCTGCCTCTTTTAAAAATGCATAAGCACTTTGTGAGTTTGCTAAGTCATGTTTCGCTCAGCTCCGTTTGAATTTTTCATAGGGGAGACATACTCTGTAATCTTTCCTGTTTTACTTCTTCTTTATCAGTAAGAACCACCACAGTCAGGGAGGTACTGGAAGGGGGCCAGGTGCAATCAGACAGTTTGCTTGATTGGTCCTCAGTTTTTCCAAGCTGCAAAATGCTTGAAGATTTGATGCTTTAAGAACTTGGGACAGCTGAGTTTCCTGCCCCTCCCCATTTAATCAAAAAATACAGACTTTTCCCTTTTCTGGATTTCTGGATTTAAGTTTACTTGATATGTGTTAAAGCAAATATTTACCCCGAAGGACTCATCCATTTGTGAAATTTTAAACACAACCCTATAAAGACTCCTTCCTTCCAAAAACGTCCTGTGCTCACACACCGTGTGCCAGACACAGTAATGTGTTTTTTCTTGCCATTCCCATGCCAGGTAAGACATTACTGAGCACTTGGTGTACATTTCCCTAATGCATCCAGCTGTAGCATCAGTGTCCTTCCTAACATGGTACTTCAGCCACTTAAGAGTTAGGTAGATAGTATATTGGCGGAAACGTAACAATCACATATAGCATGCTTCTGATTTGTTTGTTTATGCAGAATAGTGTCTGGCTTATAGTAGAACAAATATGTGTGAATGGAAGGGATGCTTACTGTGTGCCACAAACCATGAAATTTACATTAATTATCTCATTAATTATCACATTTAATTTTCTTACCAGCCTTGTGAAGAAAATACTATTAAGTAGCTTTATTTTTCAGATGAGGAGACCAAAGCTCAGAGAGGTGAAATAATTTATCCAGGCTCCCACAGCTGACAAATCGTGGGGCCTGCCTGACTCTGGAGCCTGAGATCCGCTCTGCCGTGTTATCAACTTAATACAATTCAACATATGTGTTTGGCTCATTCATTTATTCATCAAACATTTTTCAAACCTCTATTAAGTGCCAGGCACCAAAAACAATGTAATATTCAATAAATTCAGCAGTGGTTTATTGAAAAATAAGGTAGAGCTATTAGGCTCTTTGACTAGTAACTAGTTAATAACCCCTCCCCAAAAGGCAATAGATTTTTCTGGTTTTTTAATATCAATAAATCTGACTCTTTTTTTGGAATGAAATGGCTTGTTTCCCACATCTGGCTAATCAATTGTAACTTATTTTCTCCTGAAATGGAGAGAATTATTCCATCCAGTATTGAAAGCTCAGCAAATAGGAAGCAAAAGTATGTCGCAGTTTGAAGTATCAAGGTATTTATGGGATCGTTATTTGCTATAATTGGGGGGGTTCTGGAGTACTTTGAGTTATGGAACTGACCTTTCATAGCTATTTCCACACTTTCCAGGACTTACGAGCGCATCACAGTGGGAATGCTAGGGCAAAGGGTCTGGAGCTTACACGTGTCACTTCTGTGTTCTGATTTAAAACCTTTTTGCTTGTAGTTAAACTGTTGGGAAGAGGTAGTCAGGCAGACACTGCTTCCAAAAAAGAAATGGGGTGGTTGTCTTGTCACGTTTGATTATTTTTCAGATTTCCCAAAGATTCTTCATGCAGCATCCCAGCTGGTCTGCATTAGTCCAATCTTTTTCTTTGATTTGAACATGATATGTACATTCCAGAAGCCATCTTATGAATTATCTTGCCAAAATACTAAAGCATTCAGATATTCTCATAAAATCTTAACACGTGTGGTGTATGACAGGCTACACTAAAATTAAGTTGTTCAATTTCCTTTAATAGTGATAGTGCCTAGAATAAGTAGAAAGTAATCCTTCTATTTGTCTGGAAGCTGGAGGATCCCGGCTGACATTTAAATACAGGATCATCCCAGCAGTTCAGGGAGGAAATAGCTGTAACAGGGCCAGGTTCCTGGTTTGGCATGCGGGGAGGGCTTTGTGCAGTTTTCCTCGTGAATAAACAGAGATCCCTCACATGATAGCATGATGGCTTTTAGAGAAGCATAAAGTTTCCTTCTGAAGTCCATTGAATGGAATTACCTTACTACGAGGAAGGCAACTCTCGGGCAGAAAGACACAGGGCTTGCTTTTCTACTGGTTCAGCAGGGTTTATGGCCAAAATATTTTGTCATCTTGCTTTAAGGTAACAGGCAGGTATACACCAGCATGTATCTCTTTTCCTTCTCCTTTCTGTCTTCCCCTTTTCCTCTTTCTTTTGATATAAGCTAAATTCAATTTGTTTTTAAATTCAGTTAAAATTTTAATTGACAGATAATAATTGTACATATTCATGGGTTACACAATGATATGTTGATACATATAATGTACAGTGACCAGATCAGGGTAATTATTAATAGCATATCCATTATCTCAAGTATTTATCATTTCTTTGTTTTGGGAACATTCAATTTCTGAGCTTACTAAAAAAGATCAAACTAGATCAGCTCTGGTTTGATGTGATTACTTTTCTTTAGCCCAATGCATTGGAACCACTTCTCAGTTGAGTCATATTAGCGCAGGGTTTGCCAAGTTTTGGGAGGCAGAAGCAGATTCTGCCTACTGAAGGTGAAAAACGATCCCCTCCAAATCCGTGCTGGCACACAGAAGCCGTTTTCTGTTGCTGATAGATTCGGTCACCAGCTGGTACATACTGAACAGTTTCTCTGTTACATGGAAGACATTTGTTTGTAATAGCCTGAGATAACTAGAACATTACTGCTATTGTGACTCCTTTTGGCTAATTGGATTGTTGCATTTAATTTAATGGCTATATAAATACAACGATTACTCAGCCACATTTTAGGAAGTGGCATAAGTTAGAGATGCTTCTGGAGTTGTGATTTGCAGGAATTTTTTTTTTGTTTTTTTTACTCCCTGTGGAAAAAATTATATTAAGATAAGTTGCTATAAGTGTTAAATCATTTAAGATGAAAAGCAGTGGTCTGCAACCTTTTTGCCACCAGGGAGTGGTTTCATGGAAGACAATTTTTCCATGGATTGGGGGAAGGGGATGGTTTGGGGAATGATTCAAATGCGTTACATTTACTGTGCACCTTATTTCTATTATTACCACACTGCTAACCTCTCTGCTAATGATAATCTGTATTTGCAGCCGCTCCCCAGTGCTACCATCACTTCAGCTCCACCTCAGATCATCAGGCATTAGATTCTCACAGGAGCACGCAACCTAGATCCCTCGCATGCGCAGTTTACAGTAGGGTTTGCACGACTATGAGAATCTGATGCCACAGCTGATCTGACAGGAGGTGGAGCTCAGGCAGGGGTGTGAGTGATGGGGAGTGGCTGTAAATACAGATGAAGCTTAGCTTAACTGCGTGTCACTCAGCTCCTGCTGTATGGCCTGGTTCCTACCAAGCCACAGACTGGTACCAGTCTGAGGCCCCGGGGTTGAGGACTGCAGATGTAAAGGACAGGTATTATACAAGAAGACAGGACATAACTTTCCTAATAGTTTCCATTCTAAGTTTCTTTTATTCTGACCATATTAAAAATGCTAATAAAGTAGGATAGTGTTATAATATGCCCTATTACTTATGAGAATAAGATATTGTATGAATTAAAACTGAATCTCCTTTAAAACGTATAAAGATACTACGTATTCGTATCCTTGATACCAGTATCATAAAAGGAATTTGTTTCCCTTTATCTTTTATGGCTTAAGTGAGAAGAACTATATGAAATGCCCAGCACATTATATATAATCAGTAAATAGTATTAAGTTTATGACTCCAGGAAGACTGCGGCTGTTCAGAGGGTGGGAGATTGGGTACAGTGACTTAGGTTTAGGAAGTTGCTTTGTGCCATGATTGTGGATTTTTCTAGTTCATGGATCCACCAACTGTGGACCTGCTCTGCCTCTGAATGTGGTATTATGAGACAAGATTAGGGGAATCGGGGGAGAGGGACTCACACTGGCTTAAAAATAAAAGGGAACTTAGTGTATCATATAACTGAAAAGCCCACTGACAACACTAGCTTCAGGCATGTCTGAATCTAGGTACATAAAAGTTATTATCAGGATACAGTCTTTTGTTGAATTTCTACATTGTTCCCTGGGCCATTTGCTGGGATTACAGCAATGGATACTTCACTATGAACTCACTAAGGAGCTCATGGTCTAGTAGATGAGATGCATGTAAAGTAAAAAAGACTTACAGTATGATGTGATATGTGCATAATAGATGTACTTAGAAAATATAACCATAACTCAGAGTGGGGGGAAACAAATACTTCTGAGAAGAGATAAGTTAAAGCTTGAACATTATTTTGAAGGAGAAGCAGGGATTGTACTGACAAGGAAATCGTATAAAATGGTTAATTGCCATGGTTATGGCATTCGGGAGATCTATGTCCCAATCCTTTCTATGCCACCTCCCAATTGTGCAAATGGTAGCAAGTTTCCTAAACCCTGGAGGAGTCTTAGTTTCCTTGTATGGAAGCTGAAAGTGGAACAAATGAGTTTGTAGAGTTATCATGAGGACCATCAAGATGACAGGTGCATAGAAATCGGTGGGGGAGGCGTGCACAGAGTCAGCCCTTCTTTGCTGATTCCTGTCATTCCACTCTGATAGCACCCCCTATAGTACCTGACTACTATCACATGGAGCTTTGGATTCAGGTTCAACATCAGCCATTGGAAATTGGCTAGCATTTATTGAGTGCTTACTATGTGTCACATATGGTATTAAGAATTTCACTTGACATATCTAAATCCTCCCTATAACTCTAGGTTGTAGGAAATTATCCTCATCCCACAGATGAGGAAAATGGAGTTTTGAAAATTTAAGGGACCTGCCAAAGTAACAAGTTTAATAAATGGTGTAGCTGGATATTTCTGACTTCGGCATTATACTATATTTATTCTTACACAGCATACCATTATGCATTTCCTCCCTTCAGTGGACTTGACTTAGGGGTGCTCGTTTTGCAGCCCAACCTGTGTGCCACCCCACTTCTTCTAAAAGCATTGTTTGGTGGTGCTTGTTTGTGTGTGTTCGAGTGCTGTGTTGCTGCTCCACGCTGAGCTGGCTGGCATTAATCCCTTGGAACCTGTGCTTCTATTGCAGGTGAGCCTTCCAGGTGGTCATCCTCGCACTGTGATTGCTGCTGCAAGAACGGCAAGGGTGACAAAGAAGGGGAGAGCGGCACATCCTGCAACGACCTCTCCACCTCCAGCTGCGACAGCCAGTCTGAGGCCAGCTCTCCCCAGGAGACAGTCATCTGTGGGCCTGTGACACGTCAGACCAACATCCAGACTCTGGACCGTCCCATCAAGAAGGGCCCGGTCCAGCTGATCCAACAGTCAGAGATGCGGCGGAAAAGCGATCTGCTCCGGACTCTGACTTCTGGCTCCAGGGAGTCAAACATGAGCAGCAAAAAAAAAGCTGTTAAAGAAAAGCTCTCCATTGAGGAAGAGCTGGAGAAATGCATCCAGGATTTCCTAAAGATCAAAATTCCAGATCGGTTCCCTGAGAGAAAACATCCTTGGCAGTCTGAACTTTTACGGAAGTATCATCTATAGGGGAGGGCCAGGGGGTGGGAAAAGAAAAAAAAATGAGTCACCATTTTGAAATAAACCTCCTAAAAGAAATTCATATTTTAAAGGAAAATATCACAACTAATGATAACATATTTGTTAGAACACAATAGTCCATTAATACACTACTGCCTACTTTACCTAGCTCACCTTAACATGTAAATCCACAGGGTAGATTTCTTTCTAGATGTGGAAATACAAGAAAATCTTTTTTTTTTTTTTTTTTTGGTCATATGTTTGTTTGTTAACTTGATCCCATGTGCTAAATATCCTATATATAATGAAAGCCAGCTACACAGGAGTAGCTGAGAGGCCTTGGATGTCATTTATCCCAAACTGGGTTTTTTTCTCTCCTCTTCTACCTTCCTCCTTTGAAAGAGGATATGGTAGAAAGAGATTTGCCCCAATGGCATAGGTTTGGAATTTTTTAATTTTGCTTTTTCTTTTGTTTATTGGGTAAGTGGGGGGAATGGCAGATTTATATGACTTTTCATTCAAATCTATATGTGCCAGTTTATATTGACTCTGTATGCATGAGTATTTGTGCAACACAAGCACAACTGAGTATGTATAGACACACAATGCACACGACGCCAGGGCCTGGACATTCCAAGGGCTGTGCGCCTGCTCCTAACAGCACCCTCTTAGAGCACTTCCGACAGGCGAGCCTCTGCCTCTTTCTTAAAACTCCCCTGGGAAGCCTTCCCAGCCTCTCAGTAACACTTTCTAACATTGAATAACCCTCCTCATCAACAAATTGTCTTCCTCATTTCACAATTAACACCCTCAGGCTCCATGTTACTGCTTTGCTCTTTCTCTGCATTAGGAGAGGGTGCGTAGGTAGAACTAGTTGAATGTTCTTTGTCTTAAAAAAGGTTCATATCCACAAAAATGACCACGAAGTGACCCTACACTCAGCCTTTTCTACCCTGAACTGAAGTTTTGCCCTTCTCTCAATGTTCTCAGAGTTCTTACTGCCCACGTGTTAGTGATGTGGCCTTTCCACATCATCCACATTAAGTTCTCTGTATTCCTGTGTAGTTGTGGAACTAAGAACAACACACAATACTTGAATGAGGGTCCAGCATTTTTTTTAGAGGAAATTGTATTCCACACACCTCCTAATAATTTCTCATAAAAACTTTAAATTGCAATGCTATATTGTTACTTGCTTCTAGCCAGTTTTGTTTGCTTTTGGGATTCTGGGGTTTGGCTGTGTCCATACTAGGATTTATAGCTGTGTCATTTTTATGATGTCTATAACAATTCAACTAGGTAACTGGCGCTCCAAAGTTAAGGTTTTAGCTTTCTAAAGTATCTCTTTTGATTACATATTTGACTTGTATAGACACAGCCAAAAAAACAAAAAAACCTGTTAATAGCCATCCATCCATGTGACTCTGTGTTCTATAATTGTACCAATAGCTCTTTCATAACTTGTGCTAAATGAAGGTTAAAATACCAGTTTTTATTTTCAGCATATTTCATGCATATCAGTGGTAACTGAAAAAATAATGTCAATTATTGTGTGCCAAGCACTTCTAATTTTTTTATTGTGTGTGTGTGTGTGTGTGTGCGTGTATGTGTATCCCAGGTAATAAAGACAATTGGATGATGTCTGTAGGAGGAAAAGATAGTGACTAATTTCTTCCTTTTGAAATCTTTTATTGATGCACATTTATCATGTAAGAGGTTCTGTCTTGATTTCTATTATTATTGCCCATTAGTATGTGAATATCTTTCTGAATTTTTATAATTCTTGCCCTCACATGCAGATGACAGACTCAGCCTATGTTTTCGTATCCTGAAGATTTGAATGAAGTTTAAAATTTTACATAAGTGAAAAAGAAAATTTCTTTGGGGAGTTGAGTTGTGTCAAGAGAGTTATAATTTACGAATTTAAGTGGTGTTCTTTTCTGTATTAATATATTAGTGGATATTCTATCTTAACTACACATAGCTTTGTTTATAAAGTCTACCAATATGTTTTCATTCTTTTCAGTGTTTCTTGATAGTGCATCAAAATACCATCATCCTAATGGTAGAAGATCCTGCAAAGAATCACAGAGCTTAATGGGTCAAGGAAAAGTTGAATTTGGGGAAAATATCTTCAAACTTACTTTGGTCAAATGGCTATTGTGGTCCCACTGAAAGTGCTGTGGAAGAGTTTGGGATCTAACTAAAATGGCCAAAGTTCCAAGTTCCTCAAATTTCAGACCTGACTGTAATGGCATCAAAATAGACACCCTAGTAAGAACTAGAGAATTGAGCTGGCGGTCAACCCCATACTTCTACATACTTTAAATAGAAAATTAAACACTCCAAAAAGAAAAAGAACATGACACTGTTCCTTCAGCACCTGACCTGTCATGAAATTTTTCTGCTCAGGTATTCTTTATGCCCCTAGTGAATAAAACTAGGAGTAGGAAATCTGTTTAAAACAACAACTGCAATAACAACAACTTTTTTATTCTGGGCCAGCTCTAGGCTGGCACCCACCCCATGGTGAAAAGTCCAAATAGTTAAGACAACAACATGCTGTTCATTTGTGTGGGTGTTGGTATAGAGACAAATACAGACCTGGTCAGTAAAAGACTCTATGGAGGCATTAAGCACATGGAAATCTTCAGTCCTAGTTTGAGTGGAGTTATCAGGTGAGGTCCAGGTGTCCTGCAACATTGAAAATGAGGTCTGGGTAAGTGAGTTACAGGATTAAATGCTCTAGTAGCCCTGGCAGTCATTGTGAATCAGGCCTCTTTCCCTGAAATTAACATAGTTTTTAGAATTTTTAGTTCAATTCTGAACAGAGCAGTATATGTGGTTTGCTTCTTGAGCATTGGATATGACAAGGGCCATAAATTGCTCTTATAAAGAAACTAATAGCATCAGATGGGTCAAATGAATGGGGAATCACGTATAGATTCCCAACTTAGATTGCCTCCTGGGAAATCAGGCAATGCTAAAATCCAGTGAGCTTGGGGAGATCATTCCCTAAGGATCTGTGGGTCTCTTGAAGTCACAAACATATTGATAAAGACCTATTATCAGAAAGGGGGAGTGATCCATGCCCAGCAGGAAAAGAGGAAGACAGGAACATAAAACTTCTAGATCATATGGTAGTGTGCTTTTCCTCCCCCCGCTAAGAAAAACTGCACTGAGATGTGGTCATAAAAACAACAAAGTGAAGTGGCTTCCAAAATATGCTGCGATGTTATCCTTTGTAACTATGGCACAGTTATCTTACTGGAAATGCATGCATGGTGAATTAAAATAAAAGTCATGAGCATTTCCTTTGCTCTCTATTCCTGCACAGTTATGTCTATTTCAACCAATTCTCTCTGGGGTGACACATTTATTAAGGGGAGTTGACATGGACTTTTCCACTTTTTAATTAGCCTTGTGTGATTCAGAGGAAGCTTTATCCATAGGCATAGATGTGTTGTTCTTTCTGGGCCCTCTTCATTACCACTGTTTGTGTTTCTGGATTACTTTTGCATCCCTGGGCTTTAGATTCTTCTCAGAGTATCCTTTGTGCCAAGCAGAACATGCTCCAGTGAGAGAAAGAAAGGCATATATTGTGTTTTGCAAAATTACTTGACACCAGCTCCCAGAGTGGAAGCCAAACTTTGATTCTCATACATTTTCTTTTGCTGCAATTTCAACCTTCCAGCTTTCTATCCACTACAGTGTAGATCTGAGTATTTGAATGGTGGTATTTTCTGCCAATAGATACCATGCTGTGGAATTTGACTAACCTTGGTCTTCTAGATGATCTTTACTAGAATTAATAAGATTGTTCTGTGAACTTTTAGGAGGAATTCTTTGTCATCTCCACTTGACATAGGAATTTTCAAAGGAAAAATGAAGAAGTTTATTTTTTCTCCCCGGTGACTCTGTGGCAGATAAATGTTTTTTGCCAATTTGCATGCTGGGTTATAGGTTTAGCATGGGCCATTTCTCTCTTTAATGTCTTGGTATTGTTGTTGTCTTGCAATCTTGATGGCCCAATGTTCCAATTTATTTATTTTCTTTTATATTGTCAAAATAACACACTAGAGAAAGAATCAGAGCGAGCATTCAGCATTCTGAGTTACAGTGGAGTTAGATGTCATTTGTACAAGACTATAGAATGATTAATATCTGCAGAGAAATTAGACCAAATGAAACCTGCTGGAATAGGTTTGATTTATATTGCTTTCATCATTCTGGCTTTAGATGAAATGGTTATTGCTCTCCACCCCTGCTGAAAGAATAGTCTTAAACTTTAATAATCACAGGCTTGTAATGCAAGCACAGAGCTTATTTGTTTGAAATGTCTGTTTTCCTCATCTTGTTGTGTACATTGAAATGGAGATTCCCCCCCCCACCCCGTGATCTCCATTGCAAATTTTTTAGCACCGTTCCTTAATACTCATTAGGCACACAAATTGTTGCAGCACTGGGGTTTGTAAAAATGCAGATTCCTTCGCCCAAACTTCAAAGAGTCTGATTCAGAAACTTGAAGCAGCGCCAATAAATCTGCATTTTGTGCTAGCATCTTTAATGATTTTGATGGGGATTGTCTGTAGACCTTACTTTGAGAAACTCTGCTGTTTAGGGAGTATGAGTCAACATTTCCTTTGCTTCCTGAAAGCTCTTCCTCATTTCCTCTCGCTTTCTTCCCACTACAGATAAGAAAAAGCATGCATTATTCATTATCTTAAGAGCAAAGAAGAACCCAAAGAAGAACATCGTAGGACTAGGGCATAGTAGATTTTCAGAATCCCTTTGCCATTTCATCTGCCTGTCAACCATAACCCCTACCCCATCCCATAGTGTGTGTGTGTTGCCAGACTGAAAGCCTGCATCATTACAGTTTTGTCTATGAGTAGATGGGAGCACATCTTGCAGTGAGACGTATCTTAATGATACTCGACAAGGAATAAACAATAATGACCTTTCCCAAGGAGAGCTGTTCAGTTCTTGGCCTGTACTTGGTTTGAGTCAGAGTAACTTGAGAGTAATCCATACTTTAATGTGGATTACATAATTTAAAGGTGTTTCCATTAACTGCACATACTGTGTCACCAAAATGAATATGGGATGATGGCTGAATTCCACTATATTTCTTCCATAAAATCTTAAGCCATTTAACTGCTAAGTCTGTCCAATAGGACTCAAGCAGGACTATGAAGCTCTTAGATAGTTGAAGATCCTGAACCCTAATATTAACTGAAAACTTGGAGCAAAACCCACATATTAGAATAAGTAAAAAGGCAGAAATAAAGATGAATTAAAAATGGTCATATTCAATATGTAATGACACAAAAAGAACTAAGTCCTATAATTTTCCAGTTCTAACCAGGAGGGAGATAGACATACTATAATTATTCAAACAGAAGAAAAAATTTGGAGGGTTTCAATGATCTAGTCGATCCTATCCATGTAACAGAATAATTAGATAAATGCCAAATTCCCACATTACAAGAAATAGAGAAGGAATGGCGTAAATACATGCTAGTCACGATCATGAGTGAATAAGTAAAGGTTACCGTCAAAGAAAAGTGAAGAATGGGTAATGAAACTGATTAATTTGAGCAGCTAATTAAGATTATTTGGCCAAACTTTAAAAAAAAAAAAAAAAGTTAAATTTGATTCAGTTTGTTGCCCTCCTTTGTCTAGTTCCCAAGTGGGATCTATTTTCCGCCCCAACTTCCTAACCTTTAAAAACCGTTCCTCTTGTTTACGAACAAATTTTGTTCTTAATTGGGCAAAGAATTGTTAAGTTCCTAGGCTGTTATCTTTGTTTTATTTAGGGAATTTACCTTTATAAAGATTAAAAAACAAAACAGCAACAACAACAACAAAAAAAACGTGTCCTGAGCCAGCAACTATCAAGGCCTTGTCCTGGAGAAGGGTGGGGTGATCTTCCTGTTAACAGGTCCTGTGAAGGCACTTGCAGGCCACCTAAAGGATTCATCGTCCCCTTTCTCCAGGGACCTCTTCCATCTTATCAGTTTATTCTTAGAATTGACCTTTAGCTGATTTACCTTCATTTGCACAATTAAAATCAACACAACTTCAGATTCTCTCTCTGCTGACTTTGGCTCCATCCATCACAAACGGAAGCAGAATTGATGTTCAACAAAGCAGTCGGGGAGAGTTGTTTTTGAATTGCATCTGTGTGTGGGAGAGACAGAGAGAGAGAGAACACATAGGCTGTGCATTCGTAGCTATGTGTGTAACTGGATGCATGTGTGGGCTCTGCAGATCGTCCAGGATATGTAAGAGAGAGACAGAGAGTGTCCACAGGGCCATGAGCAATTTCTAGGCTAATGTCAGGTCAGTGGCTAATGTCGATGGAAGTGCTATCTGAGTGCATGGGAAAAGGCTTTGGTTACAAAGTTTAACCATTTTTTAGTTCAACACAATAGTTCATCTTTCCTGTGGCTGTCAGTCTTTGAGATTGATAAGGAAAGCGGGTCTCCTGATGTGAAATTCAAACTATACAGATTTCTGGGGGAAAAACGCATTTTCATTCATATAGTGAAGAATGACATCTTACTGAAAAAAAAGAAAAGAAAAGAAAAGGAATTTATTTTTGAAAGCTAAAATAGGTGTCGAATTCACACTACTCATCAGCAGTCTTTGTCAATTGCAGCCAGTGGTCAGTGGTTTATCCATCTGTTTATGTGAGAGACAGAAACAATTTCAAGAAACTCTCTTGTCTGATTTGTGTGAGTTATGTGCATTTAAGACAGTGGTTCTCAACTAGGGGTGGTTCTGCACTCAGAGAGTCTTTTGCCAAAGCCTGGAGATACTTTTGATTGTCATGACTTAAGGTGTGCTACTGACACTTCCTGGGTAGAGGCCAGAGATGCTGCTACAGATCCTACAATTCCCCCTCAACAAAAAGGTATCCATCCCAAGATGTCGGCTGTGCTTAAGTTGAGAAATGCTGAGTTAAAGGTTAGTTTAAGTTTCCGAGGCATTATTTCTGTACCATGTACAGAAAGACTTCCAGGTCAAGAGATAGGATGTAATAGAACAATAAAAATTAGTGCCAGTTTTAATGTTTATAGGGTTTATTTGAAGCTAGATACAATTGTCTGTTTTATACAGACGTGAAAGCTTAGATTTATAGAGAGAGATGGAACCTTTTCCAGGGTCGTGGTAGTGACGAGGCAGGCCTGTGGTTTAGGTGTCTGTCTTCTACTTTAGTCTTTCTGTCTCAGAAAAATTATACTTCAGTGAAGTCGTCAACCTTATAACAGCTAAGTGTGTTTGCTGTGAAGCACTTTGGGGGCCTTTTCAGTCTGCGTGACCCTGTTAAAGATGTTTTCCAAGCTGATCAACGGTAGACAGCAAGGTGCTCTCAAAGGAGCAAGACGGCAGTGTCTAGAGCAGGCCAGTGACGTCATGGTCTTTAACTGCTCATCATGTGCTTTGTTTCTTTGGGTTGAATAACCCCTCGCTAAAGATAAGCACTTAGATCTTAGAAAACATATTTCCCAGATTCCCACTCCCTTGTTTTAAGAGACATGACAAGTCTAAGCACAAGCTCTGTCTACAGAGCCTTATTATTTAGTTTATATATACTGACTTTGTTAGGACATAAAGCACGTATGTGTCTCAAATAATTTGACATTTTCATGGCAATTTATCATACAAGTACCCCAGTGATGGAATAAAGACCAGATCATTCTAACCCCGTTTTATACAAGGGAAACTAAGGACCCAGAAAGTTTGCATCAGTCATTAATTTGTTTATTTACGCATGCATTTAGCAAATATTTATTGAGTGCATACCATGTATAGGTCACTGTATGGAGCATTATAACCTCTAGAGAATCTACTTTGAGATAGAGAACTTGAGTTGAGATAACCCAAGTCCTAAACTAACATTATTTCTGTATGTAGTTCTGATCAGTACACTAGAATTATGGTTCAAATATTAAGTTATTAAAAATGTATACTAAGGATTTATTATGTGCCAGGGATTCTACTAAGTACTTTACATGCCTTATCTCATTTAATCCTATAATAACCCAATGAAGCAGGCCCTGTCACTATCATCTTTTTTGCAGATAAGGTCAATGAGGCTCACAAAGATAAAATAGTTCAACGGTGGCAGAGCCATATTTTCATCTGTTATTGGACTCCAAAGACTGATGGCTTAACTATCTCATTATACAATCTCTTCTCCCTGTTTCCTGGATTTTGGCTATTTCTCATCTCTTCTACTCTGAACAAAGGGTAGCCAGGGTGATCCCAGCCTGATATCATTCCTGAAAGTCATTAGTTATTCTAAATTGCAAATACCACCGGACCTGCACCTCCCTTGGGGATAAAGGAAAGGCAGGTTTGGAGGGTTGGTTTTACTTGCCACAGTTTGTACCTAATGCCACAGGCATTTTCAAGGAACAGAATGTTGCAGTTCTGATACCCTCTGAAACTCAAGGTGACAAGCTAGCTTCCAGGTCAGGAGGATGATAACTGCAATTGCTTGCTGTGCTGTGTACAGGTCACCAGGACAATTTTTAGGAGGAGTAAAATAGGTGTATAAACGTGTGTATGTGTGTTTATACATGCTTGTTTCTATGTGTCTGCTATTTTCACCTTTCGTCTTTTTAAATAGTTTCAGTTTTTCTTTCAAGGCAGATCAGAAAGCCAAAGGTGATTGGCTGCCCTCCGTATCTCATCATTATTGTTCTAAGTTGGAAAAAAAGAGAGGCAGCTACAGAAAAGAAACTGCATTGAAATATGAGAGTGCCTGTGTAAGCAGTGAGTGTATATGTGTGTTGAGTGTGTGTACAAAATTATGTGTATATATGTACATATGTGTGTACATCTATCTAAACTTGTATATATCTCTATACCTATACATATGTATACATACATAAACAAAGCTCATAGTTTAAAACTTTTTGGAATTTTGTGTTTGGGGAACTTTTATTATTACAGTTTATATTTGGTTTCCTAGATAGTCTAATATAGTTTTGATTTCCAAAATTCTCTTCCACTAGAGTGTATGTATTTATTTATGGTACAGAGAATATGAACAGATACCTAGATTTAGCATCTATGGATACAGAACCAAGCAAAAGTGCATTTAAATAAATGACAAAGTTGTAAAGATTCGCTTTCGTATCCAAACCATTTCTTAGAATTTCAAGCTGTGTTTTTGAACACATTCAATCCAAAAAAAAAAACCCACAAAAAAACAAAATAACACCACCAAATGAAGAGTGATAATGTTTAGGAAGAAAAGAAAAAGAAAATATAGGTGCATGACAGTACAAATCCAATGGCTGTTGTCCTAATGGTACTTCATTTACCTATTGGTTAATTTACTGTCTCCTTATTGATTTCTCTTTGTCATTGATGGAGTGCTCTGTGTGACTACATGATTTGTAGGCGAAGCTAATTATCTGTTTAATTATTTAAAGCTATAGTAAATGATTTATAATATGTGTATTGTAAATAGACACTAAAGGTGAAGGGCACATTTTAATAATTACCACTTTCCAGTCTCCTGCAAATAACCCTTTAAGCCTGTTTATACAAAACCAACATAGTTTCTCAAAGAAGGAAGCAAAGAGTCAAAGAAAAGAAAACATTACTTATCTATTTTGGCATCCTATACACATAATAACCAAATAACTGAATTTTGAGCACTCTTAAAGGTACCGTAAGTGATATTTTCACTCCTAGTTATGGGCTTTGCATATTATCGAGTAATGTGAAAAGTGTTTAAAGTCAACCTCTGCAAACAGAGATTCCCTGGTGCTCCTTGGGATGAGTTTGCATGCACACAGGCCCATACCTTCAGAAACTTATTCTGGCTCCCAGCCCGGGGCTCAACTGATGGTCCAAGCATGGATTTCTCCTCCCAGGGATCCGTTAGGTGTGCCCACACACCAGAAGCACTTGTAAGCTAATCAAGTATGGTTGTTGCACTTTTCCATAAACCCCCTGCAGATGTGGTCTTAAAAGCATAAGAGGGAAAATCATTTTTTAAGCAATTAAATGTTATAATTAGGTTTAAGAACACCCGAAGGAGTAATTATTCTTCCCCCAAATTTTGGAGCAGAAATGAGGTTTTATATCATTCTCACTTCAAGTTCCCCTGTCATTTCCTTTCGTTTATTTATTTTTAATTCCAAAGGAGAGTATTAAATCAGGAGACTGTCTTAAAACATCCTGCTTAGTCCAGAGAAGGAAAGACTAATGTATTTTTGTAAATCATGGGGGATGGGGAAGTGGGGGTGCCAATACCCCTCATTAATTACTCTGATTTTTCTCTAAGGAAATGGATTCGTGAATTACTGGAAAGGTATCGTATTTCAGACACACAGAAACACAAACTTAGGAGAGCTGCATTTCAGTGAGTCTCAGCGAAAACTGTTAATGGGATCTGCTTTAAATGGATCACCCCTTACATTGGTGATGGTGTCCAGCTTAGTCTGTAAACTCAAGAATCTTTGTGTTGGCTGAAGGAAGTTAATGACCCTAATTAAATTCCTGTTCCTGGTATCTTTCAGAACCTGCAGAGCACTGGGTCAAACCTAACAAAAAAAATAATGTGTCCAAATTAAATCTACATGTTTAAATGATATTAGAACCACCCTTAACATTTTTAAGTTTAAAGACCCTGTTGATCAGGTTACCTGGAGATCTCCAAATACATTTTACCAGGGATTATCAAGCTCCTCTTAACAGCTGTCTCTGATGCTTTGAATGTGATGTCACTGCAGATTGAAGGAGTCTGAATTTTGCTGGTACTAAGACTGGGGCCTTGCTCATGTTACTTTTTCCTGACCTCATTCAAGCCCTTGATGACTTGGGTCAGTTTGTTGCACACTGATGTATAACAAGTGACACCCACTGAAATTACCTCTTTTCCTTTCCAATGCCGTTTGCTTGTACATAAGTGTAACGTCAAATTGTTTACAGGTTCCTTTTGTGTGTAATTGTGATAGCAGATTTAGCTCAATCTTTAAAGGAATTTGTTAACTGAATGGTGTTAAAATGAATGTGCTTATTACAGTATAAACATCATTAATTATGGACTCACATGAATGCATGTCTACATGTCGTCAATTTCCAGCAGCTCGGTTACTCAGCAGCAAGTCTGCAGTCTGTGAATAGCAAATATACATAAACTAAACTACTGTGACTCTAATAACGCAGTAACTGTTTTTGCCTTGGTATGTAACACTGTAGATCTTAGCCTGCTGTATTTCTTTCTTACCTATTCGTTTTTGCGAGAAACATGATAAAAGACAGTTCTACTAATTGTCCCGGTAGAATCGCACAGCATTTTGGCAATCATTGATCCACTCAAAAGGCAACTGCCTGTCGATGGAACAACAGCCCTGAGCAACATATAAATGTATACATACATATCTGTGTATGAAATGTCTACAATGCTAACTATAATACTACCATCTATTGTCACTGCCAGTGGAAACAAACTACTGTTTTCTTTGGAATTACTGATGGATATAAAAAATTAATTTGCTATTAACTGCTTTCATATTCTGTTTAGTTCTTATAGAATGGTAAATGATACAGGTGCAGTATCAGTATTGTAAAATTGTATGGTGAAAATTACAAAAGTCATTCTGTGGATATATTTTAAAAGGCAGAACAGAAACTATATTTCAGATTCTTGTGTGAATATAATTACAAAAATAGGTAACTATTTTTATGTGTTTCCATAAACTACTCCATTTCATATACATTGTAATTTAGCACCAATCATAATAAATCGTTTGGTAAAAGTTGTTATATATATATCTATTTTCAGCATACATAAGAGAATGATGATTCGATATTATTCCATGCTAACTCAAGAATTTTCGATGAAAGATAATTACCATTGCAATTTGTTTATTTCTGGTTTGTTGCGGTAGGTTGCTGAATTGGGGTACAAAAAAGGAGGAGACTTAATGAGCTGGTTATTTAATATACTTGGAATGAAACTGCTGTGGGGGTAAGCCCTGCGTCCACCTCTTGTTAATTGGGTGACTTTGTACTATTTATTAAACCTCTTACAGTCCCAGTTTCCTCACCTGCAAATAGGAAATAAAAATAATAGATATTTCATTTGGTTCTTGTGAGGATTAAATTATATAATCCAAATAAAACATTTATCACAGTATCTAGCACGTTAAATAGATGCTTAATAACTCCCATCCATTCTTGTTACTATTATCTAAAAATGTGAATTTTGAAGAGGAATTTGGTTTCCACATTCCAAATATCTGAATATATTTCTTTTTTTTCCTATTTAGTCTCTCATGACATTGCCTATAGTGCTAAGCATTCAGTATTTTTTTTAATCAAAAGCAAAAATTATACAGAGAAAAAAATTTTACAGCTTGAAGGAGCTTTAGAAATGATTTAGCCTTTTGCTGCTGTGAAGAGTGTTTGGAAGAAAACTCGTTCCATGATATGTGCTGAAAAAATGGAGGGAATTGGACAATGTACAGTTTGAGAAATATAACCTCTTTTACACATCCCACTTTGTACTTTTAAAATGTCCTTTGTCATATTTAAAGCTCTGTGAGCTCTGCAGCAAAGAGACTTTCAAATTTTATTTAACCCTGAATCTCCCAGACGTCTCTCACAAAGGACACTTCCGTTTTGAGGAACACACTTTGGGAAATGCTGATTTAGTTCAATCCCTTCCTGGTACAGGACAGGAAAGCTGAGACCCAGAGAGGTGAAAGGCTGTGCTGAAGCTGTGGTGGTCCTGGGCCTGGAACCCCAGCTCTGGATTCAGGCTACGACATTTTCTCCTAAACCACTCTCATGTGAGTGACTGGCAACAGTAACAACATTGCTTCGAAGAACTCTTCAAAAATCACAACACCCATCCCACACAGACCCAAAGTAAGAAGTCACATGAGGCACTGAAATCCAAGCAGGAAAATGGTAAGGATCCAGTCCGTAGGAATCCTTGCTTAGACTTAGTTACTCCAGAGATCACTCCGGAACCGGGTGTAGGGTCTGCTTTGCCTCCGTAAGGTGTCCAGTAGAGATAGTCACTTCTGTGACACAGACACTGGACCGTGCTGTCCCTCAGCCCACCAAGAGTACAAGCTCAGAAAAACCAAAGTTTTGGAGGGCTTAAAGAGGAATTTTTCTATGAATTCTTATGTGGGAGGCTGTGAGCTTTCCTCTAAAACACTTAAAAAATAAATAAATGAAAACCCCGTGTTGAGAAATTGTAAAGTTATAACCTCCAAAGTCCCAGAAATTGCTTAACTAGAGCCCAAATTTTGTTAGGTGCAGGTCGTGGGAAAGGCTGTGCCTCCACTGTTCGAGAATGACATGGACAAGTGCGGCATGAACATCAAGCAGAAAAGCTGGCTGCAGACTTGCAGGGTACAGCCTTCAAGGATGAGCAGCAAAAAGGAATTTGTCACCTTTGTTCTGTCTAGGATAGCAGCTAGTGTCTCCACAAAGCGAGGAGGGTGCTGAGATCATTCCCTAGATCCTCTTTGATATGGGTGGTGAGGACACAGGCTGCTTTCTCTACTTACCTGGGAGCCTGGGTGGGAAAGAGGGTGTGTGGGGAGCCCAAGGTGTGTGATCCTGATGGTGGATCAGGATAAATACTTTCCTTGAGCTCTTTGGAGATATTTGGGTAGAATATCTTCTCTTCTATCTCAGCACAGTAGTTACTATTAGCCAGCGACTGCACACAACCACTGTCCAAAAACTCATCCTTCTGACGCATTGAGTTGAACAGGACTTGGTCAGAAGGAAACGAGGGCAGTGAAATAGGGAAAAACACCAACTTCTCAGACAATACTTCTTCCCTCCAATTTCAGCCCAAAGGCAGCATTCCTTCCCACATCTACAAAACATTCGGAGCCCCCATCAATCTCTGCCCAAATGGCAGCTGCCACTGAAACAGGTCACAATAGGTCTTCATCCCAACAGGGGCTAATATAATAAAAAAAAAAAAACCCTAGCTAGGCAGGACAGGTTCAGCTTTACGTAAGCCAGCCGCACTTTGAAAAGCTTAAAAATAACAAAGGCCCAGGAGGGCAGGTTTTTCAAATGCTCAGAACGTCAGGGAGCTCCAGCTGCACCCTAGGGACCCCTTTCTTATTCTTAGCTACCATGTCATGAAAGCACCAGAAAGAAAGTCCAGGAACTAAACTCAGTCTTCGACTTGTTCTCTTTCGTCTGACTCACCCTGTGTGCTATCTTTAGGGTAACAAGAAACAAAACACCCTATGGAACTTGAAGATAACTGGTATTTTAAAATGGTGTTGCTGTTCTGAGTGACTAGGTCTGAGCTCAAACGTGCTGTCCGAGCTGGATACAAAGCAATTAAATCTGACATCTCCAAGACGTAAACTCACAAAGCCGTGTGTACCTCCGGACACAAATAAAGCTTTTCTTCTCACCATCCTCCCGACTCTCCACTTCTATCTATGCGTTTCTGTTTCTCTCTTTCTACTCTGTTTGCTCTTCCTGTGTCTGGAGTATGGAGTGAATATATTCAACAAACCACAGCACCCTTACCTGACAGCACCAACCCCACGGCCATGCACGCTGCTCTTTAGGCTTCAGTTTCTTCATCAGATCTGTAAATAAGGACTTTGGAGGAGATGGTTCTTTGACTATTTTGCCATCCTTCTTCTCTACTAGCTTTTACCTAGGCCCTAGCTGGTCCTCTAATTGGTGGAAGGAATGGGGCAGGGGGAGACTTAGGTGGTTCCCACAGGTTGACCATTCTAGATGGTCTCTGAGAGCAAATAGCGGGTCCATCTAAAAGAAAATGAAGGATGAGGAGAAGGTGAGCTGGGTGTTGTCTCAGCCTTTAAATGGTGCTGTACCCAGGTTATTGTGAATGGATGAGCTGTCTTCAGTCTTCCCCTCCGGGGAGTGAAGTGGACGCCCAAGCCCTTTCCCTGCTAATTTCTGCACGTGCCCAGGTTTAATGACTTATGTCCTACATTACTCAGAGCTGCCCCTTTTATTTCCAGCAAGTCCAGCATGAATTTCCATTGTATCTTCAACATGGATAGGTGGGAAGGGATTGGAAAGGTGGGAAAAAAATAAACTTATTGGAGTTGGAGATGAGAAGTGACACAGTTGGCAGCCAACTGTTCCTTCTCTCCTTGCCCCTGGGGAAAAAGTGGCTCTTAATACATAGAAATAATAAACTGTCAGATTTTTTTTAAAATAAGGAAATGGATGCCCTACTCTCCCAGCCACTTGATATTAACAGATGTGAAAGAGTATGAGGAGGGAAAGAGAGACGTTGGTAACAATCAGGTCTGTGCACCTGAGGTATAAGTGAGTATTTTCCTGCTAGAGAAAATGAATAGCATAGTAATTGCTTTTAGCTACTCTTTAGGGAGATGCTTCCTGCAGGTCCCTCTGCAAAGCCCAGGCTTGATGGCTTGAGGCTCACAATGGGATGAAGTCCGCAATGTTCTCTGGTACCTTAAGGTTGGCGGTGAGTATGCTTGGTCATCTCAAATTTCTGAAAGCTGAATCAAAATCTGGAGATTTGTAAAGGATTCCTTCATTTTCCTCTTCAAGTACCTTGCATTGAAATTTATGATGCTTTGAGGAAGTGCTGGAAATATGGCAGATTAAAAGTTAACAAAATAATATAGAAACATGTCCAGTGCGGTTGTTCTACATATTTTTACTACTCTTTTATTAATAAATAAATGTCAGCCAAAGACAAAAACATACAAAGATGTCTTCTTGTTTGAATGGGGAAAACTGATGATTTCCTGGTTTATGACATGCAGGCAATACAGATCCTATACCGTTAGTCCTAAGACGGTGAAAGCTCCCAAACAGAAAAAGGCCTCCAAGTACATGGGTCCCACGCAGATCCAAGGAATCCTATAGGTATTCCAACAACCTTAAAGGCAGCACTGGCGGAAGTCTCAGCATAAGTGCAGAGCTCTGAGAATGTATCTTTTTAAAACGGGGGAAAAAGAGCAAAACAACAAGAGGTGAAACAATTATATTTCCCATAGGCACAAAGCCTTAGGATGTTTCTCATAGACCCAACTTCATTGACCCAACCTCATAAATTTTCCCTTCCTCCAAAGATTTCCCTCCATCTGACACTATTGCTATTTCTGCTCTGATTATCTTATTGGGATTTCTCAGAGTAACCTATAAAAGAGGCAGAAAATAGGCAGCAAAGAGTCGGAGTGAAATAGGTTCAAGGGAAGGGAAGGAAAAAAGGAGGTCCAGAGTCTGGCTTTTCCATCCAAGTCCATCCTATGGATAAACAACATAGAATTGTAGAATTTGAGGACCACCGTTTCCCTCCAGTACCATTGAATCAGAATCTTAATTTTAACAAAACCCAAGGGTGTCACATGCATGTTAAAGTTTGAGAAATACTGGCCTATAAGGTACAGCAGAACGAGTGGGGACAGCCCAGTGGCAAGAAGGAGACGTTGAGGATAAGGAGTATATAGGAGGTGGATTGTTCCAAGTGGGGCCATGGCACTGGGTAATAGGGAGGCTGCCATGTGAGCCATAAAAACACCACTGATGGGTGGAGTTACATTCCCTGTTTCAATGGAAAAGTTGGGTAGCTAAGTATAAACAAATATAAGACAATTAAAGTTAACCATAATTGCCACATTCGGATATTACTATTACTACTATAGTAAATATTTCACCCTGTGTTTCCTACTTTCTCTGTATATATTTTATTCACATAGGTAAAATATTTATTTTTAAGCATATAAATTACCCACAAAATATATGAATTAATACCAAACATCATCTAATATATTAAAATATACATATATAAGCATCTAAATATGATTCATTAATTTTAGAGGGATAGGAATGTAAACGCTATGTTGTAACTTTCATTTATTGATTGCAACATATTTTGATCTTTTTTTGTTATTTCAAAATATTATGGAGGTACAAATGTTTTTGGTTACATGTGTTAATTTTGTTATGCTTGAGGCAAGGTTGTAAGTGTGCCCATCACCCAGATACTGTTCATTGTACCCATTAGGTAGATTTTTTTCCCATCCCCTTCTCTCCTACCGCCGCTTGATTTCCACTGAGTTTTACTTCCCTCTGTGCACATGTGTGCTCCTCAGTTGGTTCTGATTTAATAATGAATACATGTGGTGTTTATTTTCCATTCTTTAGATATTTCACTTAGGATAGTGATCCCCAGTTCCATCCAAATTGTTGTGAGAGGCCTTAATTTACCCTTCTTCATGGCTGAGTTGTATTCCATAGTATACATATACCACATTTGGTTTATCTACTCATGAATTCATGGGCACTTGGGTTGATTCCACATCTTTGCGATTGTGAATTGTGCTGGAATAAATATTCGAATGCAGGTGTCTTTTTGGTAAAATGACTTCTTTTCCTGGGTAAATGCCAAGTAGTGGGATTGCGTGATCAAATGGCAGGTCTACTTTTAGTTCTTTGAGGAATCTCACTATGGTTTTCCATAAGAGTTGTACTAATTTGCAGTCCCACCAACAGTGTGTAAGCATTTCTTTCTCTCTGCATCCAGGTCAGCATCTATTATTATTGCACTTTTTAATAAAAGCCATTTTGACAGGGGCAAGTTGATATCTCATTGTGGTTTTAATTTTCATTTCCCTGATATTAATAATTAGTGATGTTGATTATTTTTTCATATGTTTATTGGCCATTTGTCTATCTTGTTTTCATATTCTGGTTTCTCTTCAGATTGTATCTTCTTTTGAAAAGCTTCTGTTCATGATTTTTGTCCACTTTTTAATGTTTTTTTTTTTCTTGCTGATTTGCTTGAGTTCTTTGTAGATCTTGGTTATTAACCCTTTATTGAATGTATAGCTTGCAAATATTTTCTCACTTTCTAGAGGTTGTCTACAGAAACTCTGTTGGTTATTTTCTTAGCTGTGTAGAAGCTTTTTAATTTAATCAAGTCCCATCTATTTATTTTTGTTGGTGGTGTGATTGCCATTGGGGTCTTCTTCATAAATTCCTTCTTAGACCAATATTTAGAAGAATTTTTTCCAACATTTTCTTCTAGAATTCTTATGGTTTCATGCCTTACGTTTAAGTCTTTTATCAATCTTGAATTAATTTTGTGGGTGGTGAGAGATACGGATCCCGTTTCATTCTTCTACATGTGGCTATCCAATTTTCTCAACACCATGTATTGAATAGGGGATTCTTTTCCCCAGTGTATATTGTTGTCTGCTTTCTCAAAGATCAGTTAGCTATACGTGGATGGTTTTATTTCTGGGTTCTCTGTTCTGTTCCATTGGTGTATGTCTCTATTTTTTATGCCAGTACCACACTATTTCAGTTATGAAAGTCTTATAGTATAGTTTGAAGTCTGGTAATGTGATGCCTTCAGATTTGTTCCTTTTGCTTAAGATTGCTTTGGCTATTCAGGCTTTTTTCTGGTTCCAAAGAAAGCATAGAATTATTTTTTCTAGATCTGTGAAATATGATATTGGTATTTTGGTGAGGATTGCATTGGATCTGTAAGTCACTTTGGGTAGCATGGACATTTCAACAATGTTAATTCTACTGATCCATGAGCATGATATATTTTTCCATTGGTTGTGTTATATGTGGTCTGAGATTTCTTTCCTCAGTGTTTCATATTTCTCTTCATAGAGACCTTTCAGGGAAGTTTCCTTGATGGAGAGCAGATAATGGTTTAGTTCATTCCACCATGATTTATGGCACAAACTTTCACATTTTCCAAATAGTCTGTGTTGCAGACTCAGAGCATACACATACATTTTAGGTTATGTCAAAATTAGTAAAAAAAAAAAAAAA
>CAUYRT010052866.1:0-33674 GCA_963574885.1 Lepilemur ruficaudatus
AGCCACTTGGGAGGCTGAGGCAGAAGGATTGCTTGAGCCCAGGAGTTTGAGGTTGCTGTGAGCTAGGCTGACGCCACGGCACTCACTCTAGCCCGGGCAACAGAGTGAGACTCTGTCTCAAAAAAAAAAAAAAAAAAAAAATATATATATATATATATATATATATATATAAAAGCATGGGAAAATGACTAGAAGGACAGATAATCAAATGAGAAAGGTGGTAATATTAGGATGGTAAGGTTATGTGCTATGTTTACTTTTCTCTAGTTCCTAAGTGATCTGTAATGTGGTCATATTATTGTTATTTTTTTAAGAGATGGGGTCTTATTCTGTCACCCAGGCTGGCTGGAGTGTAGTGCTATGATCACAGCTCACTGTAACCTCAAATTCCTGTGCTCAAGTGATCTCTCACCTCAGTTTCCCAAGTCTCTGGGATTACAGGCGCAATCCACCATATCTAGCTATATAACTTTTATAGTCAAAACAAATAATTAATTTTTGAGACAGGGTCTCATTCCATCACCCAGGCTAGAGTGCAGTAGCATCATTATAGCTCTCTGCAACCTCAAACTCCTGGACTCGAGCCATCCTCGTGCCTCAGCCACCCAAGTAGCTGGGACTACAGGCTGGGACTATAGGTACACCACTATACCCAGCTAATTTATTTAAATTTATGTAGAGACGGGGTCTCAGTATGTTGTTCAGGCTGGTTTCGAACTCCTAGACTCAAGCGATCATCCTGCGTTGGCCTCCCAAAGCACTGGGATTATGTAAGCCACCATGCCTGGCTAAATTCTTTCTTTTTTTGTTTTTCTTTTTGGTTTATTTTATGCCTGCTTCAGAAAACTAAGTTCTTAATTTAAAAAAACAGAAGGCAATGACCTTCAGAGCCACAGTGTTCCCTGATTCCACTATGCATCCTGATGTGAAAGCTGGTCTTGGACACACAGGAAGTCTGAATAAATTAAACCCTAATAGGCCAGTCTAACTGTGGCAAAACTGGCCTCCTACCAAGGCCACATAACCTGGGCAAGGTGCAAGGTCCCCTTCCTAGGAACAATATATATCAAGAGACCTGGGGGATTGTTTTAAACACTCAGCACCTCTAAAGCACTAAGCTCCTTTCCTCAGTGCTCCTCAGTGCTCAACCAAGCATACCGCAGCAACAGCTCCTTCAGTGGAAGGGACTCAAAACAGGTACCACACACAAAACAACAGCAAGCCAGGCAAAGGTAGCCAGCCAGGAGCAGAAAACAGGTCTCCTACTGGGCCAGTCCTGCTTTCCATGAACAATGGATGATACTTTTCTTTTTTTCCTTTCCTCCCCATCCTCACTCCTGGAAAAGATAATGAAGAAGGCAGACCTCAACCTGAGGTAAAGAAGGCAGCAGTAAGCCCCCAACTTCTCCTCAGTGAGATAAACGGGCATGAGCTAAAATCAGGAAAAGCTTTATGCCTTTCAAATCAATGCTCAAGTATCAGAAAATCACCAAACTACATTGCTTTGGCTCCATAATGAACAAGGTTTGTTCTTTGGTCTGGGAAACGGTGAAATGAGAACTACAAGTCACATACCACTGACCAGGCAAGGCTCTGTGAGGCCCTTCAATGCATCCAAAGCTCAGGTAGGTTTCTTAGAGTGAAGCCTGAAAGGGCCCAGGAAGATGTCTATCTTGACCATTCCAAAGATTCAAGAGAGATGTCTCCCCTTCCCTACATTCCTGGATCTGAGTCCTCTGTGACAACCTAGATTTCAGGGGGACAGTATGAGGCACAGGCCTATAACTGACAAATGATGCAAATAGTATATGGAAGATGCTCTGATGTCCACCAAGGATACAAGATTATCTGGAAATTTGGACTGCCTTAGTGTGGAGAGGCTCCAATTAGTTACTTTATGTAAATCTCTCAAAGCTGTCCTTGGAAAATATTAATAGTAAAGATTACAATTCTAAGGAGCCATGAGTGGCAGAGTCCTCACCCCTGGCCCCATTACTTTCTCCCCACCACGGTTACCTGCAGTGCAGATGTGGCAAGATGAATGTGGGGCCCAAGCAATGCCATTGACACATGCTCGGTGGTTATTTAACCTGGCGACAGGTGTGCAGGGAACTCGGACATCCAGAATCACCACCTGCAGAAATAACAAGTACAAGGTCCAGGAGCTTCAGAGTTTCACAGAAAAAGCAAACAAAAAACACTACGCACGTAAAAATTTTTAAGCATAACTTTTTAATTTGTGGATTTAAAAAAATATTAGAGAGAAGATTTCCTTAGGATTGAGGAAAAAGAAAACAAAGGACACGGGTAGTTTATGGTCTGTATCTTGAGCAACACCAGGCCTTTAGACTGATAGGGAAGGTGAGAAGTAGGGGTGGGTAACATGAGTTTGGATAATCCACCAAGTCCCAGTAGGTGCATGTGATAAGAATTCTGTGCATCTCAGTTGAACAGAATGAGCTCCACCATGGCAGAATCTGAGGCACTAGCTTTACCAAGCCAAGGTTAACTGCTGTATCATTTCTACCCACAATTCACAATTTACTTTTATCAAGTAAAAGATTACAGAGAGAGCTGCCATTTCTATGCCTGTTTGCTAAAGCTGGATGAATCTGTCCAGATTACAGAAGAGGAAAACTGCTTGTTTTTTTTCACTTGGCACCAAAAGCACATATGATTTGCTTTACTCTTTAGATACTGCTTTTCTTGGCTCCAACTCTCCAAGTATTAAAAGTTGTTAACACTTAGTCCTTGTTCCAGAGATCAGGCTTTGTCAATCTCGGCACTACTGACATTCTGGGTAGGATAAGACTCTGTTGGAGGCTGTCCTGTGCACTGTGGGATGGTTAGCAGCCTTCGTGGTCTCTACTCACTAGATGTCGGTTGCACCACCTGCCTCCCTACCTCCCCCTGAGTTATGACAATCAAAAATATCTCCAGACATTTCCAAAGATCTCCTGGGGGCAAAACTGCCACCAGCTGAGAACCACCCTTCTAGATATACTAAGCAGTGCTGGAGTTAAGTGGCAGGGCCTATGTTAGCTTGAGCAGGGTACTCACCTCCATTCCATCCATGGCCATGGTAGCCAGGTAGTTAGGGTCCTGCTTGTTCCAGCAGAGGCGAAGCAGTGGGTGATGCTGTGGGTCTTCGTAAATGATGGTGCTGTGTTCTAGATGGCGGAGGTCAAACATCCGCACCGAGCCATCAGCACCCACAGAGGCAAACATGTCCCTGCCACCTCCAGCACGGCTAAATGCAATATCATAGACCTGTTGACAAATAAGAAGCTTCAGTCAGATTCACATCCATTACCTCCTTTTTCCAAAACAGGGAAATCTGCCATGCCTAGTTCATCTAAATTCCAGCTCATGACACAGAAGCAGGTAAATGAAGCCCAAACAGTGTCTGAGAGTACTGGAACTTGAGAGCTCTAACATCAGTGGTTTCCCAAAGAGTGAAAATCATTCTGCTATAGAAATTGGCTTGCTTCTTCCCACATTCCTGCTTTCCAAGTCTTCTTCCTCCAACCCCTATAATCAAACAAAAGGCACATACCCTGCCAACCAATAGAGCAGTGGCTGTCTTCTGTCATACTATAAGAATAAGACATTTCCTAGGCCTTGGTGGCTTTCACTTGTGCACAGAGGCAGGTCCATGACCACATTAAGCCCAAGATCATCAATGTGAGAGGTAGAAGTAGCCAAGCTGATTCTACTGTGAAACCTGGACCCAAGACTCACTTCCAAGAACGACTCAAAGGAGGCTTGGGTGTTCCTATACTCACAAATAGGTTTAAGTAGCACTCTTTTAGCCTAGGACATGTTGTTTCTTCTCCTAGTTGGTGTGTACCCAGAAATGAATTAATTTAGGTTTGAATCATTATTTCCTGCATTTATTATTTGCTACAAACATTCCATATCACTAATGTCTATGAGGAAACAGAAGCAGAGAGCAATGGAGAGCTTCAAAGAGAGAGACAGAGACAAAGAGCCAGAGCCAGATAAGTGGAAAGAGAGACAGACACAAACAGAAAAACAACTGCCAAATAAAACCCATCTTCTGGGGTCAAGAATAATGACAGCTGACTTCTGGGGAGACACGGGTGGAACTTCTCACTAAATACTGCAGCTCCAGCCTTCTCGAGGTTCTGTCTACTGGGGGACACTGCCAAATGAGCTTCCATTTCTAGTCAACCTCATAAATTCCTTTTTCTCTGGCTGATTGTGAATAAATTATGCTTCTCTTTCTATGACAGGAATGAGAAGTGGTTCAAAAGGGACTGGGCCAATCATCAGTAAGGAGGCATCCAGGCCTGACAGATCAAGGCCTTGTCTAGTACTATCCAGCTACTTTAAGGCAGAAGCATATTTATCAATATGTGTATCCCACAAAGCCAGCTCTTGGTAACCTTCAAGGACAGAGGTGCCCATGGAGAGTGTGGCCAAGTGCATAAAGCTCTCTCAGTTTTAAGTGACTGCTCCTTCACCTGTGCTCCAGCATTGTGGTTCATCAGAAATGAAGGGAAGGTGACAACTCCCAAGCATACTAAACCTCCTCTACTCTGATCTGCCAGGTGGCAATGAGAGCCTCCCACACAACTCTTTTCTTAAAGAGAGGCGGACTGAGAAAAATCAAAGGTGCTAGGAGGTGTGACTATTTCTCTAAAGCCACTATCCTCGGGTTGATTCATTTAAGGCCAGGGCACTGCTCCAGGCCTGTCTGCTGCTAAGATCCATTCCTGGCCCTTCTCTCTGTTCCTCTTTATTTCACAGGACAACTAATTCATACAGGCTGAGTTTGGCAGGGTCTCAGGTCTGCTGGCTGCTTCCAGCTGGTTCAGCTATGGGAGGCCCTGGTGGGAAACTGGATGGTGGGATACGGGGAGAAACTAAGGTATTTCTCCTCCCCTCTCTCTGTTCCCAGAAGCATCTCTGCCAGGTAACCCTGCCTCCTCCCTTGGCCCCTCCAGCCCGCAGGCAGTCAGCTTCCTGCTGCTCCTATTCTCTAGATTACCTCGCTGCCACCTACATGGCTTCTCAGCTTTTTCATCTCTATAAGCAATCTCTGGATTAAATCCCCCTCAGTTTAAATACTTAAGAGTAGTTCCCATTCTCTGGATTGGACCTCACAGAGAACAGCAGGCTAAGCTGTCACATAACTAAAATGTAGCAACCTATTCCACTTGATGCCAAGAGGGTTTCCAGAAGTTCCTTACTGGTCCTCTCTGCAGGACAAACTGTTCACGTGACCCTTGGTTTAGCAGCAGTCAAGTCTAGGAGTCTTGTAACAGATCTTACCCTTAGGAGTATAGAAAGCCAAAGAACAACCCCTTACTAAGAATGATAACCTGGTCACCACCCTCTAATTCTGTTAAAAACCTCAAGTTTCTGACCTACGGTCAAGGCATTCTTTTTATCTGTACAGATATTAATACCCCTAGCTGTGCAGGGTAAGGTAGAGAACAAAAGGAAACACTACCTATAGGAAATCAGAGTAGCAGCGTCATGCAACGGCTCTAGAAGAAAAAGATTTATGACCATGTTCCAAAATCACCTAGAAGAATGCTTTGCTTAAACCATAGTCACAAATAGCTCTCCTCAGCTTTTCCAATAAAGAAACATCACCATGAAAGTAAAATATATTCAGCTGCAAATAGTAATGAAAGTATAAAGATTAAGTGAACATACTAGAATTTCATAAAACATTTTTAGAGAAAAACTGTTAATTAGGTTTGTCCATCAGGAAATTTTGTCTCTTCTTATCTCCCTGCCTCCCCCTAAAGCTAATATGTTTTGGGGTAAGTGTTATTCTACAATTATTTTCTATTCACATCAGTCCCCAGTTTGTCTATAAGAGATTTTATTATTTTTTTAAAAAAAGCAACCTCTGGCGTGAAAAGAAAAATGACAGACTGTAGAATGTCAATTACGTCAGTTAAAAAAATGCATTAATTTACAACAGCGTTGTTTTCCACTGTTTTGGGACATTACTATTTTCAATTTAGAAAAGAAGATGTCAGATTTATGTTTTTCTACGTAATTTGCAGAACAGTGAGAGAACTGCCTGACCTCTCACACTGAAGGCACAGCAAGCATCTGAGGAAAGAAGAAAATGAAAAGCATCATTACCTCTTTGTCATGGGCGATCAGTTGGGTCTTCACATGGCCAGACACAAGATTCACTCTCCCCAATACCTGCCCTGTCTCCAGCCCCCAGATGGTGCAAGTTGTATCGATGCTTGAGGTGCCTGCAAACAACCAGTGCAAGTCAGTGGCTGAGGAGTGAGGTTCCTATGCAAGCTTCCCTCCTGTGCCTGCTCATCTGCTCAGCCCAGGGGACAAGTGGCCATAAACACTTCCTGAGCATGGGTGGCAGGTACCAGGAAAGCCACAAAGAGAGTCAAGTACTCAATCTTCACCTTAGGACCTCAGATTCCAACTAGAAAGACAAGATATAGACACATGGAAAGCGCAACTCCATATAAAGAATTAATAAACATTCCATACGTAGCCTATTTCCCACTCGGCCTTGGTCTAGGATAATGCATGGACCTCAAAAGCCCCTGGTCAAAAAACTGGCCCAGTGTTGTATCTGAGAAAATGCTTCTTGAAGCTGGAATACACACTCCCTAGCTCCCTTACCTAAAAGATAAGGATCCACCTCATTCCAGTCAAAGGAGGTCAGTGGAGCACAGAAATCAGAGTTCTTGTTATTGTTTAGCAAACATTCCAGCCTGGTCTCTGTTTCACCAACCTGAAGGAACAATAATTTCAAAAATCAGCCAGTCTTATCCTACTAAAAAGTCTTAAAAGCCCTGTGTAGACAATATCTTAGTAAATACAAGTCATAAGGGATAAACATTTTTATCACAAAGAATAATAAACCCAGAGGAACTCCCGGAATGCTACTTCTTTCCAAACTTTCTCCTCTGCCCAGCTTTGCTTTATGAATTTCCAACCCACATCTTTCTACAGGAGAGGTCTTCTCACCCTTGATGGGCACTATGCCCCCAGGCTACAGGAGACACCCCTGACAAAGAGCTCAGCTGAGAGGGGAGGGGAGGCTCCAAAATCCACTCACACACTTCATTAGATCTAATGGCTTGGTATTTTGTTTAATTCACTCAAAAATGTCTTGGCTGTAAACAGAATATGAGGTCCCAAGTATCCCCACCTCCACTGAAAGCTGTCACGGTCACATCAGGCTAACTGAGCCTCAGGTTTCCAGGGCTGGCTGCAGCGAGCAGCAAGACTGAAATCTGCTGAGCCCAACCAGGTCAGTCCAGATACGCATCACTTGCTTCTCCCACGCTGCAATGCCGCTCACCGCCTCTAACCCAGTCTGTTCTCTGTGACTCCGCACTGCTAACAGCTGACACTGAGAAAGCCCATTTGCCTGGCTGCTCATCAAGCATCTGCTTACCCTCCACACGCGGAGATAGTCACCACTTGTGGCCAGTAGGTCCGGATAGACGCCTTTTGTGTCAGGGATCCACATGAGCTTTGTGGTAGGATACGGGTGGTCAAAGGTATTTCGGCAAATAAACTCCGAACTCTCCTCATCTAAACCGACAAGCTGAACCTGTAACACACCAAGGTTGAGCCACATGAGCATTTGTTTTTCTGAAGCTGTGTGGCTTGTTCCACCATTTTCTTTCAGAGTTTTTTGAGGAACAAAAATTTAAATTTTGATAACATCTTTTGTCATTTCTTTTCTAAGGTCATGCATGTTGTTTCCTAGCTAAGAAATCTTTGCCTAACCCCAGGTCACAAATATTTTCTCCTATGTTTTCTTCTAAAAGTTTTCTAGTTTTAGGCTTCATAGTTAGGTTTATGAGCCATTTCAAGTTAAATTTTTTATATGCACAAGGTATAAATCACGTTTTGCTTTTTACATATGAATGTCTGATTGTCCCAGTATCATTTGCCGAAAAGACTATCCTTTTTTCTTTGAATCACCTTGACCCATTTATTAAAAATCAGTTGATCATGTATATGTTCATCTATTTCTGTATTCTATTTTGTTCCATGGATCTGCCCATTTGTTTGCCAGTATCTCACTGTCTTGGTTATAGTAGCTTTTTAGTAAGTCCTGAAATCAGGTAGTAAGAGTTCTCCAACTCTGTTCTTTCCCAAAACTGTTTTGCTATTCTATACTTTTGCTTTTCCATGTACATTTTATAATCAGCTATCAAATTCTACAAAATCCCTGCTGAGATTGATTGAGATTGTGTTGAATCTATAGATCGGTTTGGGAAGAACTGCCGTCTTAACAATACTGAGTCTTCCAACCCATAAACATAGCACATTTCTCCTTTTGTTTAGGCCTTCAATCTTTCATCAATGTTTTGAAGTTTTTGGTGTACAGGTCTTGCAATTCTTTAACTTTATTCCTAAGTAATTTTTATGCTATTATAAATGAAATTGTTTTTTAAATTCTAGTTCCAGTTATTCACTGTTACTATATAAAAATACAATTGATTTTTGTATATTAATATTGGATCTTATAACTTTGCCACATTAGTTATTAGTTTTGGTAGCTTTTTTGCATGCTCCTAAGGATTTTTCTTTGTATATTTATAGATCTTGTTATCCATGTCTAACTTTTAAGAATCCATATGATGGCTAAATCTAGATATTCATTTTATGGAGCACCCACAGACTTTCGAAAATCATGCGTTAAGGAAGATAGCGTATAAAGATGTAGAAGGGCACAAAACCCAGAGCCATAAAACACTTAAGATAGCAGTAAAAGTGATGTCACAAGGTAATACATGATTAGCTTATTTGTAACAGATAATAATCAGTAACAGTTCAGAGGAAAAAGCAGTAATTCAAACTAGGAGAGTGAGGAAGAGTGAGTGGAATTAGGATCGGAGCAGTCTTCAAAGGTGTACGGGAAGGATCTGGGTAGGCAAACAGGAAAGGCAAGGCACCCCTGGCAGGTGGAACAGAAGGAGCACATGAACAACAGTGCTAAACTAAACGGCCCACTTGATGGCAGTATGCAAATCTGTTTGCGAGAACCACGTGGAAGAGCAGTGGAGGAGATGTGGCTGAGAAGGAAGACTGGAGAGCCCAAAGCAACCTAAGGAAGGAGGTGGGCTTCCCCCATGAGGTGTCTGAGAAGACAGTGGTATGGTCATAAGGCTTTTGAGGACAACACTCCTAATAATGCTGGGCAGGACAGACTGGTTCAGGGAAGAGGCTGGAGGCAAGGAACCCAGAGGGGAACAGGAGGAAAGGCTAACTGCAGGAATAATCAGGGATGGCCACAGCAGGGACTGTGACCAAATGAATAGTTCTTACAGGGAACTAAAAAGTTAGCATTTTGACCTTTGCAGAAAATAACACGTAAAGAAGGAAGATTGTAGATGAAACAGGGAATATTTGGCATCAGCTTTGGTGGGGGAGAAAGAAAAGAAACAGAGAGGCTAAATTCTTGGGCACATTGGGCAGAATGAAGAATAAGCCTCTGATATAGATTCTGAGCTAGATATTTCATTCACATATTCATTTAATAAATATTTACTGGGAAGCTACTAAGTGCCAGGCACTGTTCTAAGTGCTGGGGACACAGTAGCAAGCACAAAACCCAAAATCCCTCTCTCTAACCCTTCACTAGCTCCACCCAATGGGGGAAGAACTACTAAAGTGACTGGCTGAAGCCTGAGATAGGCATGTGTGCCTAACTACCACGTCAGACATGCCCCATAGCTCTCTTGCTCTGGCTCATCCTGCTCCTACATGGATAGGCAAATCGGCCTTCTCAGAATGGGTCTGGCCACCCTCCACTCAAGCTTCTCAGAACCTACAACTGGGAGGGGGAGGTCAGGATGGATCCGTCCTTGAATTAGAGGAGGAAAAGCAGAAAGTCTCACTGAGGCTTCAAGGCCAAGCTGCACATTTCCCACTTAGTTTACCAGGGAGCTACACCACATTAGAGGTGCTTGCTCATTTATTAACAGCACAATGCTAGGTTTCTCCTTTGGCTATTATTATTTGTATATAATTTCCTTGATAAGAAGACGCCAATGGAAAAGGGAGTTAGTGGTAGAATTTACACACCTGAGTTCTACCTGAACCCCTTACCATTACGTCCTCCATCATTTCCTTGCTCAGACTCACAAGTTCTATTTATTTTGATGATCTTTCAATTAGATTTATTTTATCCTTTAAACGCACTTTTAGATTTTAACAGGATTATAAAGTGTATCACCATTGTATAAAATCAAATAAAACATAGATAGACATATTTTTTAAAGTTGGTGTTTTTTTGTTTGTTTTTCAGACAAGGTCTCGCTATGCCCAAGCTGGTCTCAAACTCCTAGGCTCAACTGATTCTCTTGCTGCAGCCTCCCAAATAGCTGGGATAACAGGCGGGAAACACTGCATCCAGCAAAAAAAGTTAGTAACTTCCCTATATACCATCCCCAAGATATCACATTATTAATTTGGTGTGTGACTATTCTATATGGTCAAACATATATACACAGAAGTGAAAAGTTTTCCCTCAACTTTTAGAAAAATGGGATACTACAGCCCAGGCTATGAATCTTAACAAAATAATGGACATCCCTCAGGTCAATACATTGATCCAACTCATTCTTTTGTACCTTATTACATGGCTCAATGATTCCCCCAGTGTTGTATATTGTTTCCCTTTCTTGCCATTACTTTTTGTTTATTTTTTTGAGACAGGGTCTCCTCTGCACTCTGTTGCCCTCTGACTAGAGTGCAGTGGCACCATCATTGCTCACTGCAACCTCCAACTCCTCAGCTCAAGCTATCTTCTTGCTTCAGCCTCACCAGTAGCTGAGATGACAGGAACATACCACCATGCCTAGCTAATTTTATTTTATTTTTTTTTGAGACAGAGTCTATTTTGCCGATGTTAGAGTGCCATGGCATCAGCCTAGCCCACAGCAACCTCAAACTCCTGGGCTCAAGCGATTCTTCTGCCTCAGCCTCCCGAGTAGCTGAGACTACAGGCATGGGCCACCATGCTCTGCTAATTTTTTCTACATATTTTTAGTTGGCCAATTAATTTCTTTCTATTTTTAGTAGAGACGGGGTCTCACTCTTGCTCAAGCTGATTTCGAACTCCTGACCTTGAGTGATCTTCCCGCCTCAGCCTCCCAGAGTGCCAGGATTACAGGTGTGAGCCACCGCGCCCGGCCTTAAAACATTTTTTGTAGAGAGGAGTCTTGCTATGTTGTGCAGGCTAGTCTTGAACTCTTGGCCTCAAGCAATCCTCCCACTTCAGCATCCCAAAGTGCTGAGATTACAAACATTAGCACCCCGCCTGGCCTGCCACTACTTCTTATATGCCCCCCCCACAAGTTTATATACTACTGTTTTTATTTCTGGAGGCCAAAGTCCCAACAGTGGGAATTCTGTATTAGAAGGTATGTACATTTTGAATTTTAATAGACACCATTTGCTTTCCACATAGGCTGTGGCAATTCACACTCCTACCAGTAGTGTGTAAAAGGGTGTTCATTTCCTCACACTGTTAACAGCACTAGAAGCAATAACTTAATTTTTATAAATTTAAAAGGGAAAAATAATACCATAAGGTCAGTTCTCATTTCCCTTACCTACCTGTGAGGTTGAGCATCCTTCCTGTTTATTGATCACTTGCATTGACTCTTCCATGAACTTGCTATTCATACTCTTTGCCCATTTTCCTATCACACTAAGTGAATTAATTTCTATTTTGTCAGGTTTTGAAAATATTTTACTGTCTTTTGACTTTGTCCATGGTATACCTTTTCATAGAGAAACTTTTTATTTGTATGTACTATATAATCTGTCGCCCTTTTCCTTAGGTGAGTTTGGAATTAATAATGATTAGCCTAAAGATTGCCTTTGTCCCTGCTCACCCCCATTGCCCCAGGAAAAATTTCCTAATACTGTTTGTGGACTTTTCTTCATATTTAGATATTTGATCTGGAAATGATTTTCATATACTATATGAATGAGAGGTTCTAAATTTTTCTGCTAGATGGACAAACAATTATGCCATACAATTTTTTTCCAGTGAATTAAAGTGTCTTATCACATATTACACGTCTGTATGTTCTGAGATCTGCTTTGGAGTATTTTATTCAGTTCCACCAATCGCTATGGCTGTAATTATACCAACTCTAGTATAGTCATTCTAAGCTGGTAGGACAAATATTCCCATTTTTCAATATGTTCTCTTTCTTTTTTCCCCTAAGTTTTTCTTCTTTTTTCTTTTGGATATTAGTATGAATTTATTCTTGGCACTCTGGATACAGTACTCCAGTTCTGGCCCTGCTTTTACCTTTTATGTGACTTTGGGCTTCAATTTCCTCACCTTCTCTTAAGTTTTGATATTGTAGGATTTTTTCCCAATCAGTTGATTTCCCTTAATTTAAAATGATTTTTTTCTTAATACATGGTTGACTATTGTAAATTGAGTTATCTTTTTCAAAAGTGCATTTTCACCTGGCACAATGGCATGCCTGTAGTCCCAATTACCTGGAAGACTGAGGCAGAAGGATTGCCTGAGCCCAGGAATTCAAGTCCAGCCTGGGCAACATGAGACCAACCCCGTTTCAAAAAAGTAAAAAAGGTGTACTTTCTATTAAATACAAAGTTCTATATACTTACCAAAACAAATTGTTAATTTTCTAATTCTCTATATCCTTACTTTTGTCTATTTCATTCAACAATTTCCAAGGTACAAACCAAATTCCCCTTGCACTTTTTAAAGTTTTTGCTTTCTATTTAAATGCTATGTTACTAAGTACATAGAGACTTACGACTTTTTATTTCTTCTGAGTGGGTTGTACTTTTAACGATGTAAAAGATTTTTTTGTTTCAGTATTTTTTGCCTTGAATTTAATTGTATCTGATGTTAATATTAGCCTGCCTGATTTCTTCCCTATAAAAAGAACTACTGCTTTTTGCTGATGTTACTATGTACCTGGTGTCTTCATTCATTCCTTTGTCTTTATTCCTCTTTCTGAAGTTATACTAAGATTTAATTTTTATTAATGTTAACTTTTTTACTAGACAATATATACACAAGGTCAAAAATGTGAAAGGCACAAAAGCCATTAGAGTAAAAATTAAGGCCCCTACATCCCAGCTCCCTTCCTTGGAGAAACCATCATTACCAGTTTCTTGTGTATCCCTTTACATACAACCATATATAGGTGTACATATGTACATATACTTTTTTACACAGGTGAAAGTTTATGTAGTATATTCTTCAATACATTTTTTCCACTATATATTTCTTTTAAAATGTTCCATATCAGTACATGTAAAGCTGGCTCATTCTTTTAACAGCTGCATGGATGAAACAGTTCAATACAATACTAATATTTCCATATTTTGCTATTACAAATAATGCTAAAATAAATATCCCTGCATTTGAGTCATTTCAACCTCGTGAGTATAGCTGTAGGATAAATTCCCACTAATGGAATTCCCACTAGTGGAACTATGGGGTCAAAAGTAAGACCAACTTAAATTCTGATAGCCAACTGCTACTCAATTGTCGCAGAAAAATGAGTCACACATACGCACAACATGTATTACCAAGGTTTTGATTTTTCCTAATCTGCCTGGATCTTTACCATGCTTTTTTCCTTATGAGGTTCAGCTCTTCCTTTGTTCAAGAATCATTTATTTATGGCTGGGTGAGGTGGCTCACGCCTACAATCCTAGCACTCTGGGAGGCTTAGGCGGGAGTATTGCTTGAGGTCAGGATTTTGAGACCAGCTTGAGCAACAGCGAGACATCTCTACTAAACATAGAAAAATTAGCCAGGCATGGTGGTGCATGCCTGCAGTCCCAGCTACTCGGGAGGCTGAGGCAGGAGGATCACTTGAGCTCAGGAGTTTGAGGTTGCTGTGAGCTAGGCTGACGCCATGGCACCCTACTCAGGGCAACAGAGTGAGACTCTGTCTCAAAAAAAAAAAAAATTATATATCCTTTTCTGGAAATTATTCATATCTGTTTCCCTTTTCTATTGGTTGATTGGTCTCCTGTTGATTTATAGTTCTTTATATACAGATATTAAGAGATTTATTTTGTCTAGGATGTTACGTATTTTTTTATTTCAGAGTATCACAGGGGCACAAACGCTTTGGTAACATAAGTTGCTTTTGTACCACCAAGTCAGAGCTACATGCATGCCCGCCCCCCCACATGTATTTTTTGTTTGTGCGGTTGGTTGGTTTTGCCAGAGATTATGTTTTTATATAGTTTAGTTTATTTCTACTTTTATGGCTTTCCCGCACCAAGATTACAAAATTCTATTGTTTCATAGTTGTATGTTTACATTTTTTATTCATCTGTAATTCTGATATAAGGTTTAAGGTAGGAATCAAATTATATATTTTTCTAGTTTCAATACCACTTCTTAGAAAAATCTCTTTTCTTCACTCATATCATCTTTAGGACAGACTAAATTTCTTTACACATTCTGAGTTAATTTCTGGACTCTCGCCCGTTCATTCATCAACCCTTGCAGTATCAAACTGTGTTGATTATTACAGCTTTATAGTATGTTTTAATATCTGATGGGTGGTTCCCCATCTCCCTCATTATTCTTCCTTTTCAGAAGTTTTCTGACTATATATCCATGTTTGCAAAATGCATTTGTAGAAATAATCAGTTTGCTTGGTTCTAAAAAACAATTGAAAACTGTGGTATTTTTAACAGGGATCACATTAAGTTTAGGGACACTGACATCTTTAATACACCAAGCTTCTACCATCCCAGAACAGAGTTCACCTTTCCGTTTTTCAAGCCTTGCTTTGTGTTCTCTAGCATTTTTTTTTCCATATAAGCCTTACATATGCTTAGTATATATTCCCAGGTATTTATAGCAGCACAATCTATAATACAATAGTTGTAGATTGGTAGACATTGCTCCATTTTCTTCTGTCATCAAATGTGGCTAGCTTAATTTCTTTTCCCTCTTCAAGAAGAGTTGACAGTTTGCCTGGATGTCCCAAAGAATTCTTTCTTCATCCTTGAAGTGTAGAAATTTTCCTAGGAAATGTTTTAGCGCCAACTGTTCCGTGCCATTTTTTTCTTCAGATACAGTTTGAACTTACCACTTAAATCTTTACTTCTAAATTCTTCTTTACATATTTGAGATTTTTGTTTCACTTGTTTGGTCCTCTTCTTGAGGGACGTCAATTATACCTAAGTTAGACCTCCTTTACTTTCTGCTTCTATCATATTCTTTTTAATTGTTCATTTCTATTTCATTTTTCAATTTGTCGTTCCTAAACTTTATTGTTTTCAGCAGTGTATATTCATCTTTATTCTGTTCCCCATGTGGCTTTTAATTCTGTGATGATTTTGGTTTTCTCTTCCACTACTTTCCTATGTTCTATCAGCTGATGTTCCATTTTCTCCTGTCACCATGCTTTATTTTACCTGATCTCCTTTATCTCTGCTTGGAGTTTTGTATCTTCTTAAGTTCTGTGAATTCACAGTGGCACTGGCCATTATTTTTCAGCTAAGGTAAAAACATTTTTCTAGTAAAAACATTTCCCCCATCTCCTTTCTTGTAGTATCTTTCTATAGCTACTGTGCTGGTTCCTTAGAATGAATTAAGTTCCTCCTATATGATCTAAAGGAGGTTCCTCTGGGAGAGAGGCCAGGACCATGTTCCAAGTTAGCAGAAACATGCAAAGCTTTTGCATCTCCTCAGCCAACAGAGGTAAGGCGCCACCAAACTGCTCACAATTCAATCTCTCTTCCAATCTGCCTCATCTAACACTTGTAGAGAAGATAGCACATCTATGTGTTTTCTTACAGAGCTTAGCTCTCCTCTTACCCAAGGTGTCACATGGAGTCTGGGGAAGCTTCTGCTGCCAGCCTGTGTACCCCCTTCTCATTGTCCCAAATAAAGGAGTGATTTTGCCCATCAAAATCCTATTTTAGAGCACTGCACTCTTCTGAGCTTGGAATCTACAGCCACTGATACCTTTTCTCTGCATCTTCCTATACCCATTTGATCATTATAATGCTGTCCTTCCATACAATACTGTAAAAACATAAGGAAAAATTAAATCTGACTTTCATTATCTTACTGTTGACATTTAGGTCTTTTTCTTTCTGCTTTTTTCTCTCCATAGTCTTCCCTGTCCTTCTGCTAAAACTCTTCTATCTCCCACCTTCACTGCTTTTCTGAAATCACTGTTTTACAATACTTTATCCCAACACAAGAAAGAAATGCCCTTAAAGGGAAAAGACTATGAAGCAAGATCATTTTTACTCATTTTAACACTGTGAATATTACTATGTCTGATGTCTCCTAAGGAGCAAATATGTAATATAAAATACTCCTTGCAGGCATGACCACATCTTTACTTTCATGAGTAACAACATAAATTACATGTTATTCATACCTTATTTTTTGTTAAAGTGTCATGTCTACCTACTTATTAAAATCTTCCTGAGGGAAGAAATCATGTTTTCCACTTTAATATGCATAGTGCCGGCAGAGAACATGAAAGTGAATGTGTATTTATGTATGTAATTTTTTAATAAGCTAAATCAACATAACACTCCAGTCCTTGGAACATTTTCCCACAATTGTTAATATATTTAAAATCAGCTAATGCAATATTCTGAGTATAAAGCAGCTCTGTGTTGGTCTTTTCCACTTGTCCTCCCTTCTAGTCTCTTCCTGACCCATTACTGTGGACCAGTGCCTACAAATACCTGACGTCCTGCCTGTCAAACTTTATTTATTTATTTATTTTTGACACAGAGTCTCTCACTCTGTTGCCCAGACTAGAGTGCTGTGGCGTCAGCCTAGCTCACAGCAACCTCAAACTCCTGGGCTCAAGTGATCCTCTTGCCTCAGCCTCCCGAGTAGCTGGGACTACAGGCATGTGCCACCATGCTCAGCTAATTTTTTTCTGTATATTATTTTAGTTGTCCGGCTAATTTTCTTTTCTGTTTTTAGTAAAGACAGGGTCTCGCTCTTGCTCAGGCTGGTCTCGAACTCCTGAGCTCAAACAATCCACCCGCCTCGGCCTCCCAATGCCTGTCAAACTTTAAGATGAATTCTGGCACAACACTCCTTTGGCTCCTGGCTCAAAGGCTGATCAGAGAGCTCTGGCAGCAAGGCCTCAGATGATCAGACTACCTACAGAGCATAGATTCATTCCTTGTTCAAATCCCAGCATCTCCAATAAGTCTGTGTGAATAAGGTTAGGGCAAAAAGCGATAAAGCAGCAGGACTTTTGTCCAGTGGCCCCAAGGGGGAATTAGTCTTCTCACTGTTGGGAAAAAGGAGGAAGTTAAAAGCAGAAGAGTTTTATGCCTTAAATTCCCCTGCTGACAGTCTTGCCAGGGACTAGTGCAACAATACAGTATTCTAAATATCAAAAATACTGATGTGTACTAAAACATGTTTTCTTTATTGCTGCCAATATTACAACTACTAACAAAGGCTACAGAAGGTTTCCAAGTGTCACCACTGTGCCTAAGACGCATGTATTAATATCTGTGTTCAATATATATTTGTTGAATTAATGAGCAAACAAATGAGAATCCTGAAGGGATACCGCAAATACTGAGAAATGAAAAATTATATGCCAGAGCCAAAATAATCATGTACCAAATATATAAAGTAACTGCATTAAAAATTAGCAGAGGAATTAACACAGGCTGACAAAGCAAGCATTCCTCTCATGTGTATTTCAATTACAAGGTACCCAGACTCACTACTAGGATTCTTCAAAAAGGATGAGATATACCTACAGTCTCTCTCCTCAGAACCTCAAAAATGCTCTCTAGATGCTAAATCTTAGCACACAAGGAGGTTAGTTAAATATTAGGGCAAACTAAATCCCAATCACCTTGCCTACTTTATTCAAAACCAACCCCAAAAGATGCAACTAAGTGGAATAGAAACCCAGGACCTGCTCCCTATCTTCTCCCAATAAAAGGGAAATAAATACTACCTGCCTAAAACCACAGATACTGTCAACTCAGGAGAAATGCCAACCTCCTATATCTGAGTTACTGCGGGTAAGTCAGGTAGAACAAGAGAAAATGGGTTTAAACTAGCACATTAGACCACAAAATGGGTTGAGTTGAAAGGGATCAGGGGATTTTCCCCTCTGGGTCTTTAAATGGCAGGGAATGAATATAATGACCTTTTTAAGTTACCTTTCTGGCCAAAAGTCCTGATTCCTCTCTGGAAAATACAAAAGTCAAATTTACCCAACATCTGTAATTCTCTTTGATTATATGTAATTACAGGTACAACAATGATAATGATTAAATAATAGCTAACATTTCTATATGGCTTACTCCATGCCAGGTGGAGTTCCTAAGTCTTTTACATACATTAATTCATTTAATCTATAACAACCTGATAGGGTAAGTGCACTTATTACTTATTACCCCCATTTTACAGATGAGGAAACTAAGGTACAAGAAATAACTTGTCCAAGGCCACACAAAACTGGGAAGTGGCAGGACTAAGATCTCAATGCAGGCAATCTCAAAGAGGCTATCTGTTAATACAGCTTTTTAATGGGTGAACTTGGAGGGAAGGGCAGAACCAATGTTTAGGAGCATGCAGATGCAAAAATATTGCATTCCTGCCTCTGGTCAGTGGATGCCAAGGTAACTCCAGGGTGATGTATTTAGAGTGCTAGTCTCAATCACCAGAGTGTCTGTTAACTTCAGAAATGGAGCCCAAGAATGTGCAAGTCCCCCAGGGATTCTCACACACCAAAATTTAGAAAATTTAGAAAAAAATTTATGCTCCAACACCAGTCCTGCTGTATCCCCACTGCGGGGATCACAAAAAAGTAATGTAAAACACAACAACCAATAAAGGGGCTTTTATTCCCCAGCTGACAGAATCTGATTCTTTACTCTGTAACAATTCCCAACTTTATTCACATGATGGGACATCTGGAAGTCAAGGTCTTGAAATGTTAACAGACTTAATTTCACAGACCAACTAGGAACAATTTTATGGTAGGAAAACATGATTACATTAATACAAAGTTTAGAAAATTATAATTATGTTTTCTTAGTTGAAGTCTCCACACTAAAAAAGATGACCATTTCATCAATGTTAATTTGAATTAATTTATCTTGTCCTCTGCAATCATTATCCACAGCAAGCAGGAACCAGAGGTCTGAAAATCCCAACCAATAATTTTGAAATTCCTCTAAATTATGAAGTCTGCCACCTCCGTGGCAAGATTTCTCCAAAACTTAGCCTGAGAACTACTGCCCACCAGCCCCTAGGCACACAACCTCAACAGCAGAGTTTCTTAATTTGGGTCCATAAACTTTCCTGAATTGGCAAATTACATTTGTATTTCCACTAACCTCTAGCTAAAATTTACTGTTTCCTTCAATTACACATGGGGGCAGCTATCCACAGCAGCATGAATATCTGTGACTTTGTTAACAATAGAAATCACTAACTTTTTTCATATCATATTACAGTTGCTAAACATCTTGAAATGCTGCTTACCCTCATCACCACTTCAAAATTACGGTAATAATTACACCGGATGGTGTAATTTAATGAGTTAATCTTAAAGTACATATCACTGTATCACCACTTTTTTTTTTTTTTGAGACACGGTCTCATTCTGTTGTCCAAGCTAGACTGCAGTGGTGTCATCAGAGCTCACTGCAACCTCCAACTTCTGGGCTTAAGTGATTCTCCTGCCTCAGTCTCCCAAGTAGTTAGGACTACAAACACATACCACAAGGCCTGGCCTGTATTACCACTTTTTAAAGGAACCAATTACACTGAACTATAGATATTTTAAAAAGTTCTTGATATCTATAGTTCAATGTGATGGGTTCCTTTATAATCCTATGTATTTTGTGCATTTGAAAACATAATTATGATAAGGGGTCTATTAGCATCAGATTACCAAAGGTGTCCATCCATGGCACATACACACACAGAATTTAAAGCCCCTGACTTACAGATAGGTAGAAGCACAAAAGTAGTTTTAAGACACTGCATTGCCTACATGATGTGAGTTAAGGTATAGTTAACTGCTATTCTGTTAATACTGGGATTATTAGTTTGCATTTCACTAATAAGGCCACATTACCTGTGTGCCTGGCACAAAGAAGGAGCTCCATATAGTTGCTAAATCAAAGGACAAACTTTGGGATAGATTTCCTGCAATGGAGGATTGCCACCAATACTCCACTGATATTCTACCAGCAACCTAACTGTGGCAGTTTCTCCTCTCTGAGAAATGGGACTACTACTGTTTATCCAATGACACTGGAAAAATTTGCAAGAAAAAAAACATCAATTTGCACGAAAAGACTCAAGCCCTTTGAAAGACATATTTTATTTTTTAAAAATTTTTCATCTGTCCTTAAACAACAGTTCCAGTGTTCTTAATTTACTAACACAGCGTCCACATCAGGACCTTCAATTCCACTGCCAGTTCTGCTGTCCACTATGGGCCATAAGGAAGAAAGAGGGGTCAGAGAAAAGGAAATAAAGCTATGTCTTGCCAGGGCAATGGGTAGACATAAAGATCAGTGCATATTCCCAGGGATTTGTTTGTAAATTGCATATGTGTAACATCTGGGCAACGAAAGCCTATTGCTTTCATCAGTTTCTCAAAGGGGATCCCAAGAATTAATACCCACTCTAGAGAAACAGACGTGCTCCTGAAAAATGTAAACAAACTTAAAATGTTCAAATGTTGTGGGTTTTTTTTTTTTAACCTTCACCACATGTAAAACAGAACCCCTTTTCTATAGCAAACTGCAGGTCAGAAATAACAAAACTGGCTTGTGCAACACCTCACAGCTAGTCAACAGACCAGAAAACACCCAGCCTTAGACCACCTGGCTTTCTTCCCCCTGCACCAGGCCTGTCACTGAACAGAGTTTTATTCTTCTTAAATTTGACGCTCATGGCATTAAGCAGGAGTACTGGCTTTAAATATCACTAGCCAAACCTTTCAGTTGCTCTGATCACTATCATTCACAGCTTTTACTCCAAATGAATAAAAGGAAGACATTAAGGGATAAAGGAAAGAAAATTCTTGTCACAGATTACTTATTCAACAACTTCCAAAAAAAAATTTACACTGCAATGCCAGCTTAAAAGCTTCCCCCTACTACCAGTGCTTCTATGAAGAATTCTCAAACTGATGAATGTCCAGCAAGACTTACTACTAAAGGTTAAAGACAGCATGAAAGAAGCCAAGAAGATAAGGCCAAGTGTCATCTTTATTCTGGAAACAATGGAGGGATCAAGCCACAGGCCAAGATTTCCAAAGAGATTGATTTGCAGAGGATGCATATCTGCAAGCAATTGCAATGGCAATCCTGGCAGAAGGGCTAAGGATCTAGGAGTAGTAGTACCTTGGAGTGAGAGCAGGGGGCGGGGAAGCCTGTGCAGTAAATAGCTCTAGCAGAAAACTAATGTGGCCAGGAGTGCACGACCATCAATTAAAGAGCCTGCATTTTCCTTCACAGCCATCACTCCCTCTTCCCTCCCCCGCCCCCCAAATGAAGCAATGCGGCAGGAGTGCAAGGAACAGGAGGAATAAATGGCGTAGCTTTGCGGTGTAAATCCAGTTTTAAAACCTGTTTCCACCAAGCAACAGCTGTCTGACCCAGGCAAGACACAAAACCGTGGCTCAGTTTCCCCATTATACTCCCAACTACACAGGAATGCTGCTAAGATTGAGACAAGTGCGAAATCCTAAGCACAGGGCCAGACAGAGGAACCGCTCCGTGGCTCTAAGGCAAGTCCGCAGGAGGGTTCTCAGGTCTGGGCTCCGGCCCAGAAAGGGCGCTCTCGGGGCCCGCTCCCCGCCAGCTGGGATCCGAGTTCCTGCCCGGCCCACCTTGTTGTTGTACTCCTCCACGAAGCTGCCCAGCGCCAAGCGAAAGCGCTTGTCGGGCCGCACACTCCAGTTCATGGCGTAGACGGTCCAGGGCGCTTCATACTTGTAGATCTCCTTCCGTTTGCCGTGCAGGGACATGGTGGCGGCGAGGCCGCAGTGCGGGCCGGGTCCACAGCGGGCGGAGGCGGGAGGGGCGCGAGTCGGGCGAGGAGCGGAGCCTGGGACTCAGGGGTCCGAAGGGAGGCGGGGAGGGGGCGGGCAGGAACGGCCTAGCCCGGAAGCGGGGCCGCAGCAACGAACAACGACGGCCAGGCCCGTCCCCCAGTTTCAAACCAGCTCCGGCACCAACAACCACCACCTTCCGTTTGGGATGCGCCCCGCCCTCTCGGAACGGAAGCCACGCGACCCCCGCAGCGGCATCGGCCGTTGGCTGCCTGGCACGTCCTTTCGAAACGGTTCTTTCTTGTCATTGGTTTCTGTGGCCGTAGCGTCTGAAATCTCCTCGCTATTGGTGTACATGTTTGTCATTCCGACCACTTGCCCCGCCCAACTCCTGGGGGGGGCAGGCGCTTTCGCAACCCTAAAGATCATTGGCTGGCCAAGATGTCAGTCAGACAGATAACGGCACAGTGTGGGTGAATGGGGGCGTGGGTGGCCGAGAGGGGAGTGTGCGGGGCATCAGGCCTCCAAGTTCTGGGCCAAGTCTCTGAGAGTGAAACCCTCCGTGTCACCTGCTTTGAATTCCCAGTTGCCTCTCCACTCTGTCGAGTGAAATTTAAATTTTGCCTTAATGGAAGACGAACTGCATTTCGGGGCACTGGGCCCCGCGGCCTCGCCTCCTGGCTCCCGCCAAACGGGAACCACCTTCCAGCCCCACGCGTCCTAAGGCCCCCTTTAACGCGGGGGAGGGGCTCTCCCGGTGCCCCAGGACAGGCTTGGGACGCACAGATATGCTCAGGGCCAGGCCAGCTCGAGTGAGGCCGTCCCGCGCCTTCCTGCAGATTCTAGAAATGTTCCCTAATTGTAGAGTTGTTCTTCAGTAGGCTCCGACACGACCCGCTTGGCTTTGAGTTTTTGTCGTGTCCATCCTGTCCTTTCCCCCCTGCGATCCCAAGGCAAATGCTAATCCAACCCTAAATTTTATCTGTGTCAGTGAGTTTGAAACGGAGAAGGATCTGAGTCCAACTAACGTCTTTGTGTAAGTGGTTTCCAATTCTTTGCTTTCATCAAAATTGAAGGAAGTTTGTATTGCGTTGGATTATAACACTATATATAATTTTTAATGATAAATGTGATTTTAACAGACAACTCAAAATTAAAAGAATTGGCCGGACAATGCTATATATATATATATAACAACCACCTGTTAGTCCTATCCACTTAGGTGAATAAGTTTCCTCTGCACTTGCTTTTTAAAAAGGAATGAAAAATAGGAACTAACTTGCTGAATCTTGTCTTATTCTAATAAAAAATAATGATATTCATCCACAGACATAGCAACTAATTGAGAAGAAAATCCTCTCTTTCATAAGATGCGTTTCCAGTAAAACTTTAGTTTTTGTAAAAATGTGAATATCTATTTATGTTGTTTTGAACAACTGTACTAATAAGTGTAACGCTTAAAGCCTTATTAAGGTTACAAAATATTTCTTTTAAAATTTCAATTTAGTCCGGGCATGGTGGCCCACGCCTGTGTCCTAGCATTTTAGGAAGCCAAGGACCAAGATTCGCTTGAGGCCTGGAGTTTGAAACCAATCTGGGCAACGTAATGGAGTCTAATGAGACTCCATTTTTACAAAAAATTTTAAAAATTAGTTGGGCATGGTGGCACACACCTGTAGTCCTAGCTACTTGGGAGGCTGAGGCAGGAGGATTGCCTCAGCCAGGAGTTCAAGGCTGCAGTGTGCTATGATCATGCCACTGCACTCCAGCCTGGGCAGCACTCTGTCTCTAAAAAAATAAAATTTCAATTTATATACATATTTGCATTGCAAACATATGATAGGGTGATCAATAATAGACTCCAAAGCATGAAAATAAATTACATGTAGGACAAAACTATGGATGGAATAGATGGTAATTATGAGAAGACAAAAGAGAACAATGTTAAAAAAAGGACTTTGTGTGTTTTTAAAATGGATGATGGTGGCTTCTGAAATCACTGTTACTGGGCTAGAAATGGGTTAATACAAGTGAAGGATGAAATAGTTTTATAAAGTGTCAATATTTACAACACACTTGACATTACATCCTTTGCAACTATTTAAGCTTATCAATGAAATATTTCAGATGTCAACTTAAAAAAATGTATGAGGGAAATATACACTTTCTTTTCGTTTTCTTTTTTGAGACAGAGTCTCTGTTGCCCAGGCTCAAGTGCCGTGGCATCAGCCTAGCTCACAGCAACCTCAAACTCCTGGGCTGAGGCAACTTCTTAATTGAAGTATAATTTACACATAGAAGTGCACATTTTTACAACTTGAACACACTCATGTAACCAGCACCTAGGTCAGGAAACAGAGTAGAGCCAGCGCCCCAGAAGCCCTGCTCATGCTCCTAGTCTCTCTCTGCTTCTGATCCCACAGCTCTGAAGTGGAGATAATAATGCCAGGGACTATTTGCAGGATTAGGTGAACTAATATCTGCAGAGGAGTAACCACAGTGCCCATAGCACAATGCTATGGAAATGCTGGCTGTTGTCATGATTTCCTGTGGCCACCAAGCCTGAGCCTCTGCTTCCTTTCACCCCAGCCTGGCCAACAGTCCCAGGCTCCAGGGGCTTCTAAGTTCAAGTCCCCAACACACTGGATATGGTAGGGGGTGAGTCCCCAGCTCCTTATGAGAAGGGCTTGGAGAAGGCCACAGCACAGTTAAGGACCTGATGCCCCTGAGATAAGTTACACACCTGGCCCAACATGAAATGTGCAGACTTTATTAGTTGTGTGACACTCCACTGCCCTCAAGGGACCCAAATGTCATCACAGAACCATCACGGGTGGAGGGCCTGAGGGCTGGAGCTCAGCCTCAACATCTGACATGTCCACCACAGAGGACACCTCCATCTCCAGCTGGGTCGGAGGCTCTTGGAAGCAGGTCTGACCAACCCTGGGCCTTGGTGCCAGGTCATGAGGTGGTGGATGGTTCTGAGCTTGGTGATCACATGCAGCCCAGAGGAAGGCTCTCACGTAGATCAGAGACTTCTCCTTTTGTCACTGACCCCTCCATCCTGTAAGCTGCCTCCAACCCGAGGCTCTGTCACCCTCCGCCAGGCTTGCTGTCCAAACGGAGCGCCTGAGGAGGCTGGGAAAAGTCCTGAGCCTCTTCATCCATGCCAGCCTGGGTCAGCAGTTTGTAGCTACTCTAGGAGAATGGTTTTCAGAGGCCCATCTTGGGAGCTGTCTGTCTCCCCCATGACCCTTAACTGTCACCTCACCCACCTTCAATCCCCTCATGGTGTCTTTTATCTTGGGGTTTAGTGGCCTTAACTCCCTGCAAATCCGGGAGCTGAGCTATGTCTCTGGAACTCCAGCTGCTTGGGAACAGAGCCAAGGTGTTCAGGGAGGGAGGGGAAGCGAGGACCACAGACAAGTCCCTGTACCTCCAGGGGACACAGAGGTGAGGCTAGGGGTGACAGTAGCCCCTCAGGCTGCTCCTTTTCCAAGGATGGTGTCAGAGTTTTGTCCACTGCCATGACCAGGTTAGGCATCTTGGAGGAGTTCTGCTTCGGCCTATATTTGTCCAAGTCCAAGCCTGGGGTCTGGAAGGGACAAGAAGGAGGGATGCACCAGTGCGTGCAGCCTCCAGGCCAGGCTGTGGGTTAATCTACCCTGACTTCAGGGATGGGAACAGGCAAGAGCTGTACCTGCTCCTCCCGCACCTTGGGGGCCTGTTGCTCTTTCCCCAGCTGTGGAGTCCCGTGGTCACAATCTGGGCTCTGCCACCACCCTATCTAGGCTGCCCTGTCATGATTCAAATTGTAAAAGAAGACAGCAGAAGCCACGGCTGCTCCGGGGGCCATAGAGGGTCTGGGCCTGATGCCACACTGAGACCAAGTTGGGGGTTGGAGAAGGCATGGCGCTGCCTCCAGGCAAGCCCCTGGGGATCCCCTCACCTCTCACCTGTGCAGGGGGGAGATGGCCCTGGGGCAGCCTGTGCCCTGGACTCTGAGTTGCTGAGGCCATAGGAAACAAGGCCAGATCATTGGCTGCAGGGGCTTCCAGAATGTAGCTGGTATGGCCCTGGGGCATGGGCTGCTGAAGGAGCTGCAGGATGCGGCTGAGGTCTGAGGACACGCGGGACTCCAGCCTGCCAGACAGAACCCAGTGGTCAGGGTGAGGGCTGGCGAGAGCAGTTCAGGTCCTGAGGGCAGTTCTCAATTTTGGAGGCTGCACACTGTTCCTGCCAAATACAATGGCAGCCTGAGGCCTACCTGAAGCTTTTGCCCCACTAGGATCCACAGGCCCTGTCCCAATTCCCCCTACTACATCTCTGACTCCGATAACACCAGTGACCAGGCAGCAAGCACACACCATTCAGTCCCCAAGACGCTTTGACATGGGTATTCTAATTATCTCCATTTCATAAAGAGGCAAACCAAGGCCCAGAGTGGTTAAGTAACTTGCCCACACTCTTGCTGGTAAGTTACAGAGCCAGAATTTGAAGCCAGGACTGTTCTGCCCCTAAGCCCCCACTCCACCATCACTGCCCAGCCACCCACAGGCCACACCCCTTTCTCAGGGCCCACAGAATTTGTTTCTGCTCATAGTTGTGCCCCTCCCCCAGAAGGCTTCCTTGACACGTTCTAGGGTTTGCTAGGGGAAGCCATCCAAGAAATCGTGCCTAGTGACAGGGATGGGAGACCTGCAGCTAAATGGGCCCGCCATTCTAAAACCCACCTGGCACTGGGTGATGCCTCTGAGCCACCAGGAGGGGGCACCCGTGCCCAGCCCGCTGCTGGGTCTGCCCTCTGCAGCCGCCCCAGCCCTGGCCCGCTGGGCACCCACCTACCTGTTCATCTGGGCCTGGAGCTGCTCTAGCCGGGAGCCTAGCTCCTGAGGCCAGCAGTCTAGGTCTCCCTGAGGGTTTGGGGGGTTGTGCCTTGAGGGCATTTGCTGCAGCAACTCAGGCCAGAAGCCAGATGCATCTGAGATGCTCAGGGAAGGCGCTCCATCTGCAGGAGGGAAAGGGAAGCCTCAGCTCCATCTAGCTGGTTCCACGGGCTGTCCCTCCTCAGCAGAGCCCAGGCCCCGCCTCCTACCTGCCTGGGGAACACAGGGTGTGGGCAGTGGCTCTCCTTACCTGGGTCCCCTGGAGCACGAGGGCCTCCACCATGGAGGTCTGGCTTCTTGGACCCAGGAGGCTATAGCCATGGGAAGGGAGCTGGGGCCCCAGCTTTAGGGGGGACACTGGCAGGATGGGGACTTCTAACTCTGCTCTCACTGCCCAGGGAGCTGCAGCCCAGTGGGTCCCCTGATGCCTTGGTGTGAAACCCCAGGGAACAGCACATGAACTGATGAGCCCTCCCTCTGGCTCAGGGGACACAAGCCATCAGGGCTGGGAGAGGTGGGAGGAGGGGGGGAAAGGCTCCAGCCCTGGCCCTGGGAGGGAGCCCCCTCCACGCATCAGGGGGCTGGCGAGGTAGGATGGGAAGGACGCGAGGCTGGGCAGACGCTGGCAGGGACAGGGGCTGGCTGTGCTCACCTGACTGGTTGTTGCTGAGGAAGAAGCCCTGCTGGTCTTGGCTGCCTGGAGCCTGTTGGGGTGATGACTGGAGACCCCCGTCTGCCTTGTGGGGAACAAGAGCATCAAGTAACAGGGACCAAAGCTGGGATGGGGCCTCTTGGTTCTTCCCTGCCCTGCCCCCACCATGGCCCTGTCACAACTAGGTGAGAAAGTGGTGACAGGGGGCAGCTTCCTGCAGGTTGTCCCCTGGGAGGGTGGGCAGGCAGGTAGAAAGCATGGCCTGGACGGCCATGTGGTGACCCCACAGAGGTCTCGGGAGAGGCTGCCTTGAGCAGCAAGATTCGGGGGGGAGGCAGAAGAGCTGCCCTACAGTGCCACCTTCCTGAGTGCCCTGGTGCTCCCTCCCCAGCGTGGGCCAATGCGGAGTTTCTTCAGGGGAAACTGGTCTGAAACCCCCAATCCACTTGGGGGGTGCCCTCAGCAGTGTCCTTGGCAGCCCACCCTCCTGGAACCATGAAAATTGGGGTCACCTGGGGGTTGCAGATGACCTAGGTCACAGAGACTACATCCCTCCTACCCTGGTGTCCAGCCACTGGCTAGAACCCCCCAGGCAGGGTTCTTACCTGTGCAGATCAGATGGGAAGGGGAGAGACTGGGGAGGGAGCGAGCAGCAGAGGGGACAGTGGAGGGAGGGCTGTCCCCAGCAGGGAGACCCGCTTAGCGCCACCCTCCAGAGCTGGGCACAGCCTGGGGCAGCAGAGCCTCCTCCTTAGGCCGAGGGGAGGGGAGGACAGGAGAGGGAGGAGCCGCCTGCCAGACGCACCTGCCCCCTGCTTCCCAGGCCTCTCCTCCATGAAGCCCCTTCTGGGCACTCACAGGGGTGTCCTGACTGTCCAGCTCCTTGGCAAGCTTGAGCTCCAAAGAAATGTGGTCTCTCCTGCACCCCCTGTGACTTTGGTTATTTTACTATGTGGCTCTGTATTTTTGTGGAGTTACAATCTCCCCCACTGAGCAATAAGCTTGAGAGACAGCTTTATCACCTCTCCACTATGATCCCTCTGGGTGGCAGACACCCTGCTTTTCAGCTTGGTACATACGGTGTGTGAGAGAAGCCTGGGCTTTGGAGTCAGACAAACTCGAATGCATATTTTGGCTCAGCCATTTACTAGCTGTCTGGCTTTGGCCAATTTATTTATCCTCTCTGATCCTCAGTTTCCTCATCTGGAAAAGGGGATAATAACACCAGTGGCAAGGAGAGGGCTCAATGAGAGCCTGTAAAAGAAGCCCCACCAGCCAGGTGCGGTGGCTCACACGTGTAATCCTAGCACTCTGGGAGGCTGAGGCAGGAGGATCGCTCAAGGTCAGGAGTTCGAAACCAGTCTGAGTAAGAGCGAGACCCCATCTCTACTAAAAATAGAAAGAAATTGATTAGCCAACTAAAAATATATAGAAAAAAAATTAGCTGGGCATGGTGGCGCATGCCTGTAGTCTCAGCTACTTGGGAGGCTAAGGCAGAAGGATTGCTTGAGCCCAGGAGTTTGAGGTTACTGTGAGCTAGGCTGATGCCATGGCACTCTAGCCCAGGCAACAGAGTGAGACTCTGTCTCAAAAAAAAAAAAAAAAAAAAAGAAGCCCCACCCTTAGCACATAGCTGGTGCTCAATCAGTGGTAGCTGTCATTGTATTTAGCATGATGTTGGCCATGGTAGGCACACAAGAAATTATGGCCAAGGGTGGAGGATGGGCTGAAAGGAAGGTGGTGGTCAGATGGGTCCCCTTGGGCCAGGCAGACCAGGCCCTCAGCGGGCTGCCCGGGTGTTACCTGTCACCAGCTGGCCAAGAACTGCCACCCACCCTGGCCCGCTCGGCCCAGACTCACGTCCCGCAGGTTGAAAGTGACCTCCAGCTTACTCCAGAAGCTGTCCGCAAAGGCAGGGTACATGTCCAGCACCTCCAGCAGGTCTGCCCGCTGGATCTTGTGCAGGTCGCAGTAGGTCAGGGCCCGCACGTCTGCGCTGGACTTGCCGGGCCGGGCATGGAGGCTGACGGGCTCCCCAAAGATGTCGTTCTTCCCTGCCAGCCAGAGGGGTGGTGGGCCCTTCAGGTCTGGCTCCATGCTCCCTTATGAGCAGCCTCCCTGAGGGTCCCTTGACTATGGCCTCTTCCCACCTCAGGGCTCCTGCCAGGCTGGGGGCTGGTGCTCAGGATCAAGCTGTGGGGACAGGGCTGGATGTACTGGCTGGGGAGGAAGGGGACAGTGTTTCTGTCATCTGAGCACCACAGAGATCCATTCAGAGCCGCTCCCGACCCAGCACACGGTCCTCTTCCCGTCTCCAGGCCCCCAGAGCCAGCCACCATCAGCGTCCCCTCCTCACGTCCACACTCTTTGGCCCTGTCCCACTCCCAGCCAGTGGCCAGTGGGCAGTAGGGGCACTGAAGTCTCCCTGCCCAGCCTCCCCCGGGTCTCCTCAACCTGCCGGTGCTGTGGAGCAGGGTGCAGGGGACCCAGGGCCAGCAGCACCCAGCTCCCCCAGCGCAGGGCCCAAGGCTTCTGTTTGTCTTCTCACTCCCTACTGTGGGGCCAGCCAACCAGCGTGGCCCTGGCAGGGGAGCCCAGGGAAGTCACTCCCCCTCTCTGGACCCCAGGGTCTTCATCTTTAAAATGGGTATGACTATCTCTGCCTTGACTACCCCACTGGGCTATTCAGAGAAGCACATGAGGTGACGCTTGAGAAAGTGCCTTGAAAAGCAAGTGGTACCAGACAAGGTCAATGCAAGGCATTGGGAGGGAGGGATGTGATGCTCACGCTATGTGGCAAGGTACTGAGCCCTCCTGGTGCCTGCTGCTATGCTGGCCACAGCATATAAACATGAACAAGTTGCTGTCCCACTCATAAGTAGCCTCCCAAATCCCTGCAAGACAGGCCCGGAAGCAGCCAACAAGTTTGCAGAATGATCTATAGAGACCTAGACTCGAGGAGAGCCAAGAGCCCAGGGCCATGGAGGAGAGAGGGACTCCTCCTGTCAGAGGTGGCTGGGGCAGGGAGGCGGGGCTTACATGGGAAGTGAAATGGGCGCTGTGTCAGAGAATCAAGGGCCAGGCCCCAGGAGAAAGGCGATCTGGGCAGAAGAAGCAGCGCGTGGTCAGCACAGCATGGCCAGGGCTGAGGGGCAGAGAGCACAGGGCCAGGGGTGCCATGGACCATGGCTGCTTTGACTCCCTCGCAGCCTGGTGATACTGTGCGAGGGGTGCTAACGGTTTAGCACAGACAGAGGAGAGGGATGGAGGGAGCCTGGGATGTGCCTCTGATCCGAGAGAACAGGATCAAAGGTCATTCACAGAGGAAGGGACTCATCAGGGTCACACATGCAAGTCTGAAGCTTGAAATCTGGGCAACATTTTAATATGATGGTTTTCCAGTAGAGGAAAGATTATGTGGTCTAATGTCTATTTCTATTCAGGACAAAACGAGAGGATTTCATGTCTCTAGCTGAAACTTAAATTGGACTACCTTCTTAATTATTAATAATAATTATTATCCCATTATCCCTCCCATGTGGATGGTACTTCTAAGGAAGGTTGGGAGTGAGGGAAGGTCTCATATAGGAGCCTGCATTTGAGCCCAGCCTTGGAGGATGACCGGTGTCTGTCAGACAGAGGTACAGCATAGGGCACTCCAAGCAGAGTGGCAACACGTGCAAAGGCACCGAGGTGTGACAGAGACGGGCAGATTTACAGAACCATAAACAGTTTGCATGGCTGGAGTATGAAGTGCCAGGGGGAGGGTGGCAGGGTTTAGAGTGGCCAGATTGGGAGAACTGTGCGTGCCGCCAACGGGCCATGGGAAACCATGGAAGGATCTCGAGCAGAAGAGGCTTGAGAATGTGTATTTCAGGTCACTGGCAAAAAAGGTGGAAGATGAACATGGTGATAGATCAGACACAGGGCCACAGGAAAGGAGCTCCCGACACCTGCCCAGGAAGGACACAAGGAGGGCTGGACCCAGGTGGGGACAAGGAATCAGGTGTGGGACAGAGACATATTGATGAGGGTCATGGAGCGGGCTGTGTGGCTGACTGGCTCGTTGGCAGTGGGGCAGGGAGGGAGAAGGATGCTCCCTAGGTTGACTCTGGCCTGGGCAGCAGCTGGGTGGTTCATGGTGATAGGGATGCCAAAGGAGCTGCTTTTGAGGATAGGTGGGGATTTCAGGTTGGGATACTTTGAGTTTGGTCTGCCTAGGGAGTATCAGGGTGGCTACACCCAGGAAGGAATGGAATATTCCAGTCTAAGGAGAGAGTGGGGCAGGACAGACCTCTGGAAGTCCTGTGGCACAGGTGGAGGCTGAGGCACTGGGAGCAAGGAGCTGGCCCAGTGGAGGGTGTGGGGTGAAGAGAAGAGGGCAGAGCACCAGCAGGCCAGAGGGAGAGTAGTGGGCAGAGAAGCCCCAGGGGGACCTGTCCCGAGGAGCTGGAGGAAAGCCAGGTCACCAAAGGAAGGCGAGGCTGAAGTTGGAGTTGGAGACTCATGTGGAGATGAGGTCATGGAACAGGCAAGGAAGATGAGAATCCAAGAGAGGGTGCTGTGTTGCTCAGAGAGGTAAACTGACTTGCCCAAGGTCACACAGCAGGTAAGCGGCAGAGGCCACTTGTGACCCAAGTTTGTCCCCAGCCCAGTGCTCATATCCTTCCCTCAAAGTGTCCAGCTATCCCTGCATCTGCACTGAATGAGACTGGGGGTACCCAGTCAGGGCATCCCCTCCACCCAGGACAGGCCCCTGGCCTGTCACCCTGAACTCAGAGAGTGCGGAAGAAGGTTGGGAGGAGCCTGCCAGGGTTTCTGCGCCAGACTCGCAGCCCTGGAATCCTTCCTTGGCCACTGACTTGCCTGACCTCAGTGAGCCTCAACTTCCCTCTCAGGAAATGGGCCCCATGGCAGAAACACGGAATTGTTTTAGGGACTGAGAGAGCTGGAGACAAAGCTCTCCGCGGCACACGCTCGGTACGTGGCTGATCAGCAAAAGGTGCCAGGACCCCTATTATAAAGACGGTGGCCCAGGCACGGCTTCTCCAGCCTCCCTCCCCGCGCCAGTGCCCCCCAACACTGGCATGGTCCGCCCCGCCTGACCCACCTAGGATGGCCACGACCATGTCGTCGCGCAGGATCTCGATGGAGCCGCGGGAGATGAAGTACAGCGTGGAGAGCACGTCGCCGAGGTGCACCAGCGTGTCCCCGGGCGGCGCGTGCGTGGTCTTGAACTTGACGGCGAGCGCGCGCAGGCAGCCCTTGCTGGCGCCGCTAAAGGCCGGGCAGTGCTGCAGCAGCGCGCGGTGCAGGTGCAGGCAGATGTCGGCCTGCAGGCACTCAGGGAAGCCCTTCAGCACCTGCGAGGGGGCGGCCGAGTCCAGCGGGGCGCGGCCGGGGCTGGGGGCGCGGGTGGGGAGGGCTCTCCGAGGGACCGTGGTCTCCCCTGGGGCAGCCAGAGCGGCGGGGGCTCACCGCGTTCATGTCGATGCCGTTGGTGTAGGACCAGGCGTGCTGGAAGTACTCCTCGAGCCGCTGGCGCAGCGGGTTGGGGATCTGGTGGAAGCGGATGAACTCCTTGACGCGCAGCATCTGTGTATGGTAGCGCGCGGTGCCCGAGTACAGGCGCTGGATGATGGCAGACACGTTCCCGAAGATGCTGGCATACATGAGCGCTGGGGGCGGGGGCGGGAGTGAGCTCCTGGCATCCCCGCCAGGCCCGCCACCAGGGCCTCCTCCCTCTCCCCGGGAACCCCCTGGTGAGGGACCCCCTCTGTCTGGGGACAAGTCAAACGTGCCCAGGACAGCACCAGGGCACATGAGGGACAAAGGCCTCTGGACTTCCTGTCCTCTTCCCTCTGCCCTGTGCCTCTTGGCTCAGAGGCCAAACTCCGGCAAAGAAAAGGAACTAGGGCAATGGGTTTTTTAAAGTTAAGATTTGGGCGTGGTGGCTCCCGCCTGTAATCCTAGCACTCTGGGAGGCCGAGGCGGGAAGATCGCTCAAGGTCAGGAGTTTGAAACCAGCCTGAGCAAGAGCGAGACCCCGTCTCTACTAAAAATAGAAAGAAATTAATTGGCCAACTAAAAATATATAGA
>CAUYRT010052867.1:0-17057 GCA_963574885.1 Lepilemur ruficaudatus
GACCTGATCAAATTAAAAAGCTTCTGCACAGCTAAAGAAACTATCACTAGAGCAAATAGACTACCCACAGAATGGGAGAAAATATTTGCTCTTTACACCTCTGACAAAGGTCTGATAACAAGAATCTACCTAGAACTCAAAAGCTCCAACTTTTTTTTACAACTCCTCGTGCCTTTCCTACTGATGTTAGCAATAAATTACACATAGCTTTGACTCACGGCAAGAGCAGTTATTATTTCCCTATTCTAGTCTCCTATGAGAATCTGGCCAAAAAGACAGCAGCATTATAAAGTGAGGAAAGTCCTGGCCTCATATGAGGGAGTAAGGTTGTCTTAGGGTTGAGGCAAAGGCAGGTTAGCATTAGGAAAAGTAACCATGGAGGCTTGAACAGTGATGTGCTTAGAAATACCAATGAAGAAATATTAAGGAACATTTAAAGGTAATCTCATAATAATGGTAAAGCAAATGGACATTTTTATCAAAGCCCAGGTAGCCAGTCTGAAATATACTGTGTGTCCAAGTTAATAGCATTGTAGAAAACACATTGCTCACGTTGCCTACACACGCGCGTTCAGCTCAGACAAATAATGCTATAAATGGTAATTGGAAATGCTATTATCCATATCAGAATGTGCCTTGGGTACCATTAACAGCAGTGCTCTTTTTGTTTTGTTTTGCTTTCTGCACTTTAAAATTTACATTTTTTATTAAAATTAGTCTTGTATTAAAAAATAAATTTAATAACCACATCTTTCTCTTAGGCAATTAATGATGCTCCTGTCCCCCAACTAAATGGCTTTGCTTCTTTTTCCCACTTTCTTACTCTAAGTGGGAAAAGTCATACAAATACCTTTTACAACTGCATAAAATCATGTATGCATAATATTCGAAGGCCTTTGCCAGAAACGATACAGTTATACCATTATAAGTCATATTAGGTAGTTGTTAAAACACAAAATCCTTGAATTATTGTTCTAATTTAGTCAAGTTTTAATCTTCCATAACTTCTTAACCTAATAGTTTTCTGATTAATCATTTGGAAAGTTGATTTTTAACCATTTCTCATTGCAGTGTAGTATGAAAACTCCCAACAAAGATAATCGACTCAATGTTAAACAATAATAATTCCACTGGACTTTTTATGACGTGCAAAAATACCAAATGTCCCTCCCTACCTGTGCTACTTCTGTTACGTTTGTAATGTGTGACAATGATGGAAACAATTAGTACACTGTAGATAAATTAAAAAATGATTCTCATTGTACCACCTTATATTCAGTCACGTAGTATAGCATTTTTGAAATTAAAAGTTACTTGTCTTGGAAAAGGTTTCATGTTTGTTTTCTATTTGAGTTAGAATACGAAGAGGGAGAAATATATATAATCCATATTTTTGTCTTTTACAATTATTAATAAGAAATGAACTACAACTTACCCAAAAGTAGATTTTTTGCTAGTTGTAGGTAATTTGAAAATATTAGTACTTGGCTTAGAACTGAAACACAGCTATATGGGGGACAATTATTTTGCTATGTGGGTTAAGAATAGCTACAATAAGCTTCCATTGGTTCTTAGTTACAACAGTGTCACCTGTTCATAAGGAAACTTGCCTGACTATAATGCAATAGCATACAATAAACATGCATTTGTCTATTTTATATAAGCTATTCTGTTGGGACTTTTTCCAGGCTTATTTAGTGTAGAAATAATCATCGGACAGAGTCAATCATATCTCATCCATGAACTGACAGCAACCTAGAAATGCATAATTTGTACCTTTTACCATACTCATGGTAATTATCTACTGCTATATCAATTGCCATCGCTAGATTTTGAATAACTTGAAAGCAGTTTCTATGTCTGTGTCTTTTTCATCTTTGTGTAGCTGTACAAACTTTGGGGTGCACAAAATATCATATTCCCTTATTTTTCTTTAATCAAATTAACCACAAAACCCTCTCCTATTAGTTTGAAGGGCTGTTCAACCTGTGTCATTATTAGGTATCCTCTTCTCCTCCAGACTTACTTGAGCAGTACCAGCAGGCTTGGTAAGGCAGAATGGTGGAGAGAACACGTTTTTCTTCCATCAGTCCTGGTCACCATTGGTCATCATCTAAGCTTGCCTGGCCTCTTAAAGGTGGGTGGCTCCATTGCTTTTGTGCTCAGTTTGTGTGCTGGAGTTGGGAGCCTTGGTCTCTAGAATCCAGCCTACCTAGATATTTCATGCAGCCAGTCACATGCCTAGTTCTGCCCTCTTCCCAGAACAGAAGTATTGATGAATTTTAAATCCCTTCCCTAGTTGCACCAGGTCACCATTTAAGAACCTCCTTTTCTTTCTCAACCCTCTTGGAAAAACTAGCACAATCCACTCGGTTTCAGTTTTAAAACAAAAGACAGGAAAGGAGATGATCTTCAGGAAACTCAGGCTTTCAGCCAATTATCATCTCCCCCATTCCACCCCAGTGAAGTTCTGGCTACCTTACTAGAATAAGAGAGATAAAAATATAGGTGCTATATGTGCACATTGGTATCTTAAGGTATTTTCTAAGCATATTAGTATACCTAGAACAAATAAGATTCTTCCCTATAACAGATACTCAATATAAGTGAGTGGAATGGCTCAATAAATGAATGGGACTCTTTTCAATGTAAAGAACAAGGGGTATTCCCTTTTCATTTCCAGTTTAATATTCTACCTAGTATTCACTATTAGCATTATGCATGATAGGAAGCACTCTTCTTTCAGCTGGAAATGTATTTTCTACTATTACATTAAAACTTAGCTGTTCTTGGACCTATTGGTATGGGTCCCTATGCTATTTTGGGCAATAAACAGAGGCTGTATTATAATAATTTTCTTCAAATTAGTATATGCATTTGCTTTTTAGATAAAGGTTCATGGATACCACATTCTAACTCAAAGAAAAGATGTTTCTGATGGGAATTTTAGGCACCATACTGGTGGGAGAGATGTTTTGGAACACTACACAGTGTTAATTACATTCCGTCACTTCACTGGGGCCTACCAATAGCAGCTCAGTTGAAAAGCATTGCTAGGAAAGATAGTGAAATGAAATCCGTGTATCTGCATACTAGAAGGCAGGTGACCTCAATTTCTAGATATCACCCTTTTGAGCAGCAGTCTCCACACCTAGAAATGAGGCCACATGACCTGTGGACTATGAATCTCTTTTGAAATTCTTTTCTGAGTTGTGAGCATTTGGAATCTTGATAAAATTCTTTCTTAGACTAGATACACCACGATCATCTTGTTGTGCTGTATGTTAAATTGGAGTTTCCCATCTTTTTCTGATAGAAAGCAACTTTATTTTTTTTACTGTAAAATACTATTATTGGGGCAGCTGAAAGTTGCTAAAAGTGCATATCTCTAGATTATGGGAGATGAGGGTCCAATTCTCATGTTGTAAGAGTGATAACTGGTTTAGATCAGACAGAAATGACTTTGATATGTATCAGCAGACCCCAGTTATTTGGTTTATTCAAATTTTGAATAAATAACAAATTAAGTTGACAAATTAAAAAACAATTAAGGTTAACAGAATAAATTAATCTTAAGTAATTTACCTTTTTCAGTAGGTTGAAGTATTCTGAAGGTACTTCTCTGGAAAGATTCCTAAGGGTTTTATGACAAACTCTTTATAGCATGTGATTTTATTTATATTGAATATTGAAAATCATTATATGGGGGGATATATATGTGTATAAAGGTTTAACTAATTATAATTTTCTGTTAATCTATTTTTCAAAGAAGGACAATTTGGTGTTCTTGGTTGAACTGATCTGGAGCCATAAGAATGTGATTTTCTAGTAAACATGCAGGCCGACTAGCAGATGGTGTTATTTTGTGAAATATGTATATTGTGCTCTGGAGGTCAGCCGCAGACTTTCCTGTTGTTTGGGTACAGAAGAAAATGTCATCACAGAGAAGTGATACTAAACATACTTTCATCTTTTTTGAATCAATTTATTTTTTATGCTACAAGGGTTTGGAATCTTCTAAAATAATAACAAAGAATATTAGAATGAGAGAAAGAGAGAGAATTGATTCTGATTTTCTCTGCATTAAATTCCTTTTTTAGAAGGAATAGAAGAAAAGAAAACATATTAAAAGCTCTTTCAGTTGAAAGAAAGATAATATTCTGGCAAATACTTAGACCATTGGTATATTTTTCCCATTTGATTTCCCTGTTGTCTGTTCTTTGAATTCAATACAGAAACTTATTGAACTAACCTTTCTCTGATGATATACATGGTTATGTGTGTTTTGACAAACATATTTTGCATGCATGGCATGAATTTTTAGGTACATTGTCTTTGGTATAAAAATGTTTCTAAGGATTAGGCATCTTTGGGCCTATACATTGTGTAGTCGCCACCTGTCTTAATTCCAAAAATAAGAAAATTTCAAGTTCCCACATTTAATATTTTTGCATTTATATGGAAAAGCAGGTCAGAAAAATGCACTCAAAGTAACCGCTTAGAGACACAGATCTAGTGTACCATGAGCTACTGCGAGAGCTTCAGGGCACAGAATGCACAAGGACACAGGGATTTTTTTCTGATCAGAATTTTGAGAACTGAAGCTGACTGCTGGAGAAGTAAGTTAATAATAAAAAGAAAAACTTAAAGTTCAAGTCAGACTAGCACTTGAGGTGGAAATGGTTACTTTCCCAGAAAACTCCCTCTGGCTCTAAATCTGATTTTCCTCAACAAACCCACATAAAATGATAAAATATACAATGGCATGCCTGGTTGTTCTTAAGTTGAGAAGTCTCTCCTTTAGTATGTCTCACATTCTGGTTAAATAGAGATAGAGTCTCCATGAAAGTTAGCACTCATTCTATGGCAAGTGACTGAAGACTCCCAAATTGGCTTAAGTCAGAAGGGAATATAATGACTTATAGAGATAAAAAGTTTATGGGCGGGGCAGACTACAGGTGGAGGTGTATGAACTCAACCAGCAAAACCCCAGCTCTGGTCAACTCCAATTTTTATTCATGTTGCACCTGGACTCCTGAAGCCAAATACAAGTGGAGAACAACCCAGGACCTCGTTGGCTGGTCTCTCTTGACTATGACGATTCCTAATATCCAGTGAGCCTTAATGGTGTTTGGCAACCCAGCTCCATTTGATCTCTTGAGAACTATGAAATGGAAGACTCTCTCACAATGTTTCCTTTCTCCTCCTTCCTCCACCACATCTTCCCTAGCTGGCTCTCAGCTGAAGATTTCACTTTCCATTTCACTGAGAAAACAGAAGCCATCAGAAGAGAATGTCCATGTATTATGAACTTATCAAACCAGGGTTTTTGTCCCATACATTCTTCCTTCCCTTGTTTGTGACCTGTTCCAACCTCTTAATCTTTGTACTGGTTCCCCTTCCTTCTTGGGTACCTGAGAGCAGAGCCTGAGCATCTGTCCTCTCTCTCTCCTGCATCATCTATTTTTTCCCTCTGTTCTCAGCCATATACAAATATGCAATAGTTTACTCCTATCTTAAAAAAAAAAAAAAAAAAAACACTTCTTGAGCCCACATCCCCTCCAGGTTTCACCATAACCGTCTGTTTTCTTTTACTGCAAAACTTCTCTATAATGTTGTCTTACAACATCTGTCTCTACTTCCTCTCTTACCAATCCAACAAAACTTTCCTTGTCAAGGTCTCCAGTGACCTGCATGGTTATTTCTTAGGCCATCACTTACTCAACTTACTAGCAAAATTTGGCATAGTTGACATTCCCTCCTTCAAGAAACCCAATCTTCATTTCTCCTTTGGGATACCCCACTGGCCACTCCTTTCCTCTTGTTTGCTAGTTTCATTTCATCTGCCTGACACCAAATGTCGGATTTTCCCAGCTTTTGGTTTTCACTCCTTTTCTCTCCTTTTGCTACGTGGATGATATCCTTCAGTCTCTTGGCTTTAAATGCTATGTATTGATAGCTTTGAAATTGTTTATTTCTGTCTCGGAACTCCACCCTGAGCTTCAGACTCATAATACTCTTCTTAGATATCTAGTAGATATCTTATACTTAACATAATAGTAACCAAATCTCTCATCTCCCCTCACAGCCTCCCTACATCATCTTACCTCCCGGAAATCTTCCCCATCTTAGTATTATATTGAATGCATCATTCTATTTGTTCTGGCCAAAAAACAAATTCAGCATCACATGCAACATCTTCAATTTTTCCCTCTCACAATCTACCTCCAGTCCATCTGTAAATCCCATTGATTCATTTCAAAATACTATCAGAGTCTGTAACTTCCACTGCCACTGTGCCATGCCAGCTCAACCACCATTATCTCTTCCTGTGGTCTCTTGCCACAGACTCCTAACTGGTTTCCCTATTTTTACCCTTGTTTCTCTACATTGTTTTGACACAGCAACCAGGGTGATCGATCTAGGTCTTATTAGATTACTTCTCTACCCAAGCCTTGTTAATGGGTTTCCTACTCTATCCGGTTAGAAGCCAAAGCTCTTAAAATAGTCAACAAGGCCTTAGAGATCTGGCTTCTGTGTGCTCATTTGCTCTTTTCTCTCTTACTCATGCTGTGCCAGCCATCCTGGCCACCTTTGCTGTTCCTTGGACATTTCAAGCACATTCCTGTCTGAAGCTCTGCCATTCCTTGTCTCAGGTATTCTTACCCCTAAATACTCACTTCTCACTAACCTAGATGCCCCTTCCTATTCTCCCACACAATTCTTCGAACTCCCTCTCCTCCTGTATATAATTTTTTTCCTGGTATCACTTACCACCATTCTTATTATTTTTTTAAAAAAAGTTTATTGATATATAATAGCTATAAATAGTTTGGGGGTATGTGTGATATTTTGATACATACATATAATGTGTGATAATCAAATCAGGGTAATTGGGGTATCCATCACCTCAAACCTTTATCCTTCCTTTGTTTTAGAAACACTACAAATGTTCTCTTTGAGCTCAATTGAAATATACAACAAAAAGTCTGAGGTCTATCACCCTAAATGTGCATGATATTTTCTTATTGTTTTCTATCTCACTAAACTAGAATGTACACTCCCTGAGAATGGGAATTTATTTTCTGTTGAATCCATAGTGCCTAGAACAGTACTGAAAGCAGAACTTTAAGATCAAGACTTTAGATCTGGTCTAAAGATTCTGAATTTCGCTATCTGCAGTATTACCTGGTCACACTAATATAATTAGACTCTCCAGTGTTATGTGGAAAGTAAAATAAAGGTTATTTTATAAAAATTCACCATAATTATAATTTGAGGGGAATATCAAAAGTTAATATTAAAAGTTGATAATATTTGTCTCTCAAATATTATAAGCCTGTTGCTCAAAGCCTCTTGCTTAAAGAGGAACATTATAGCAATATAGAGAAAAACTGGAAGCAACCTAAATGAACATCAGCAGAGGATAGCTTCATTCTTTGGCATGTTTTTATAAAAGGGAGGTAGGCAGCCTTTTTTTGCAGGCCACACCATTATTTTTAATGACTTTATATTCATCCAAAATTTAAATAATCTGATCATTGTGGTATATATCTGATACAGTTTTTCTCCCTTGCAAGCAATAATAGGCATCTTTATACATTTTTATGCATTTGCCTAGTTGTATTGCCCATGGTATTCATTCCTGGAGTTTTTACCAAAATTGGATATATGCTTTAAAAACCATGTATCATTAGCCTAAACTTTTTCCTGTGAGTTTTTTAGAGGTATTTGGCCATTCTTAGAGCATTTAGTGTTTTTCACTATTATAAATAATACTTCAGTGAACACCCATATGCATTTATCATTGTCACCAACTCTACTTATTTCTATAGGCTACGATCCTTGATGCTGGACACTTGGTAAACAGGAATACACATTTTTTGAGAGCTCTTTATGCATTTTACAAAATTGCTTTATAGAGTATCAATTTATCTTCCTTTCAGAATTATATAACTGTGCCTGTTTCATTTTAACTTTGCAAACACTTGGAATTATCCTTACAAAAAAAAAGGATTTTTTAAGATGATATTAAATGTTCCCAAAATCTTTTCCCAAATAGATTAGGATGTGTGCCTACACAATTTATAGTATGGTCAGCTCTGCCATAATGCTTCTTTTGAAAACTTGAATTTGTTCCAAGGTGATTAATGTTAATATATTAGGGCATAATTTGAGTATAATGCAAAATTTGCATTTTCTTATATGTGATTTTTATCTGCAAGCAACACTGGGTGAATAGAGAAAACTACACTCAGCTGAGCCAAGCCGTAAAGGAATTCAAAACTCAAATATCTACCAATTACTTTAATTTGCCACTTGTTATGAGCAACAACCATCCATCTCTGATTTTGAAGATTTCTATCTGATTTCAGATAATGCTCCTTATGCCACTTCACTGTAGCATGGTGATTTTAGAAACACATATGTGTCATTACAGCAAAACTGCATTTGTGTGATTTCAATATACATCATAGGTTGCATCTACATTGGGTGTTATTTGTGTTTGTTTGTTAATAGCCTAGATAGGTAGCATTCTCTTTGAGACACTTTCTTAATCACTGATGAAGGCACTATTGAATCTGTTATTCAATATGTGTCCATAGCCCTATCTGCTCCTTAATTGTGTGTGAAGGTAAACTTGAGACAGCAAAAACTGAAATGGAAAAGGGAGCATTCAGAGCAGTTGGTGTAAGCAATATTGGAATAGAATATCTCTGTTTGAAAAATATGCTTTAAAGGCTTGGAGATTGTTCTTTCAAGCACTACTTCCCATCTTGGGTACAATTGAATCCTTCAGCTCCTCAGAAAGATAAAGATTAGTCCAAACATGATATGTATGCATTTTCATGGTAGCAGGGACACGAGTATTTTTCAGGCAGGTAGTAGAGCAGGATCCATATCAATCCTTCAAAATTCTGAAAACATAGAATTATTTCCATCAGTTTCAAGCAAGAGAGCTGACATTCTGTTTAGACAGAGTAAACTATTTCAGGGACATTAGGGAAAGCCCTTTGCTCAAAAGAGCGTTGCCAACTCAATCGATGATGCTTAAATTGTTCCATGCTACAGCTAGAGATTGAACTGCAAGTGTAGCCGTTCCTGGGTTTCATTTCTTTGTGTTCTAATTTAGATTCAGATGCAAATGGCATCAAGCCAACCTAGGAAACTTTAGAGGATAAGTGAACTAACATCAAGTAGTTCTAGAAGAAAGCTGGGAGAGAATCAATTAGAAGTAAACGTGGGCACAGAAACAACATATATCACCAACTAAACAGGAAGACTGTGGTCCTCACTCTTAGTCAGACACTGTGTCTGCATATGAGGGTACCAGAAGGAAACAAAACCAAAGTCGACTTTATTGTTCATGGTCATGAACAATATTTGCACAGCCTTGCTCTGTTATCACTGTACGTCTTTCCCTCTTAATCTCATAAGAGCCTTTGTCATAAGCCTTGAGTAGAAGATCATGAAAAGTATTACTTAAAAGATTGAAGTCCTAAAATTTACCAGCTCTGAAGGAAGGAGCCATTCTGATATGGACAGTGCAGTGAATAAGTAGCAACAAAACAACCTCTGTAAGGTAAGAAAACTACACGCGGCTATCTGAAAGCATGACCTTTGAAGTTAGGCACACCCAGCCTCATCCTGGCTCCTCATTGATGGATTTACAATATGGAGGATGCCACGTAGCTGTCATGAGCCTCCCTTGCTTCTTCTGTAAAATTACAACTGACAAAAACACTTGAATAGATTTCCAAAAATATTAAATGAGGTAAAATTGTGTGAAAATGCTCCATAATGTTTGATACTTGGAAAAGGTTGGAAATGGAGTTTAACAGACGAAACATAAACAAAGGAAAAATGTAAAAAGGAAAAACATATGTCAAAGCTCCAACTTGGGAAATAGATCCAGCCCCAGAGATGGCCAGATTATGCAGTCTCAAACCAAAAACAAACAAATACATTTGAGATCATTATCACTCAGTAGTGCTATTGTCTTCTGATTCAAGCATGCATTCATTTACCCCTCAACAAATATTCAGTGACTATTTATTTGTAAGGCACCAAGCTCAGGTTCCAGGGATAAAACCAAGTAACAGACCAGTCCTTGTTCTCCATTTTCTTGCTTTTAAAGTAAATTAGAACAGTTAGTCAACTAGTTATCTTTTATTTTTGATATTTTAGGATTCTAATTATTACTGGTAATAGTAATACATACATAGTGATTACTATTGTTAGGTTGGGTTGCTATAATGAAATACCACAGATTGTGTGGCTTAAACAACAGACATTTATTTCTCGTAGTTTTGGAGGCTAGGAAGTATAGGAAGTGCTGGATCAAGGTGCTGGAAGATTTATTTCTTGGTAATGACTCTCTTTTTGGCTTTCAGAGGGCTGCTATCTTGCTATGTGCTCACATGAACTCTTTATGTGTGCTAGTAGAGAAATCAATCTGTCTTTCTCTTCTTAGAAGAGTAATCCTATCACCATGATCCCACCCTCATGACCTAATCTAAACCTAATTTACTCTCAAAAGTCCCACCTTCACATTGAGAGTTAGGGCTTGAAATATAAATTTTAGTGGGATACAAACATTTAGTCAATAACACCTATATATTATCATTAGGGCAGAAATTTTGTGTGACCTTCTCTAATCCTCAAAATAAGCTCCATTGCATAGTTAGTAGTATATTCACTTTACAAATGAAAGCTAAGGGTCAACGAGGGAAATTAGTTAGCCCCAAATCCCATAGCCACATAGTGGCATGGGCAGAATTCAGACCCAGTATTGCCTGTGTGATTTCAGTCTGGGTTCTTTCAGCTGTGTAGCACTGTGTCTTTTAATACCATTAAAATATGATTCACAAAGCATCATTCAGATGGAATGACAGAGGTTGGTCAATCGGTAAAGGCAGGTCTGTTCCTTGGATCAGTAGAAACACATTTTTTAAAAATTCAAACATGTAAAGGAAGGACACTTTGTATTAGAAAAGATGACACTTCTGGGGACACAATTGTTTGTCACCCAATCAGCTGTCACTTCAGGGAAAAAACATCTTGGAGAAATGATGAGGTCACCAATACAGAGAGCTTTTTAACTGATCCATTCCATCTTCATGCATCGCATTTGTCTTAGAAGCTTCTGGATAGATTCATTACAGAATATCTGTGTCTCTAGCTTCCAGCAATGTCAGATTTCTTTTTCTCAGAGCCTACTGATCAAACCCTGCATTTATTCTTTTACTGGTATACTGTATTTTAAAACCAAGACTGCAATTGTAGGGAGTTAACTTAGAAATTTTGTCCTCATATAAGTATTCTCTCATTGTTAATTTTCCATGATCTAAAAGAAATGGAAATTACAAAATTCCATCTTTGAATTTCCTATGCTACTCAACTTTCATTTTCTACAAGGAATATTGGCCAGAGGAGGGTCCATGCTGTGCTTTCTTGGCCAAATATATTCTTAGAAGGATTGGGGAGAACATTTACTATGTATTTGTGATTTTTGTTTCTGAGGGGTGGGCTGAGGTCCCAGACCACCTATATACCAAGCCCACATTGTGATAGAGATTGGAAAGAGCCTTCCTGATTCCACTTGTGTTTGAGCTAGGGGGCAGACACACCCCACATGACCCCTTAGGTCTTACCTCCACATCTCTCTGTGTCCAGCATGGGTTATTGGTCATTATGTCGTCTTTGACTTGAGGAGACCCCAGAGAATTTCAGATCTTAATCCGTAGGGACATCGAAACTGTCTAAGCCTAAGGATCCTTCTCACTTTTCCTTGGTGCCCCAATGTCCTTTTTGCTTTTCTGTTACAACAATGACCACATCATGTGGGTGTCCTCCTCTTTTCCATTGGATTGGCCATTTCTTAAGGGATATCTGTTGTCCTTGCATCCTCGGTGCCCAACACAATGTCTAACATGTAGGTGCTCAATGAGTGTTTGCTAAATTAAGTGAAATCATATTGCCCTTAGGAATGGCAGTGGGAGTAGAGACAGCAAAGACGGCAGATACCACAATGGCAAATCTTGACAATGATTAAATGCAAGATATGGAGAAAAGAAAAAGTCAAGTGTGAAAAATATAGATAACAAACTGGGTAAAATAGGTAAAGTGCAGCAAAATTTTTAAGAAGATAAAAACAATAGCTAAAATTTACCAAACAGTTACAAAGTGCCAAGCACTGTGCTAAGTGCTTTACATTTATTTTCTCCCTGAATCCTGACACAATAACCTATTTTGTTAAGGAGAGACTTAATCAAAATGCTAAGTAATTGATAAGGCCAGAAGTTGGAGTAAGCTATATTTCTCTGTATTCTATAGAACTAGAGCTTCTGAAAGTGTCATCTAGGAACTCCACAAACCTAAAATCATGAGAGTGGTGGTTAGAAATGTGTATTTCTGGGTTTCAACGCAAACCTGTCACTGAATCAGAAACCCAGGACGTGGAGCCAAGGATTCTGCATGTTTAAAAGCACACTAGGCAAGGCTGCTGTCAGCTAAAGCTTTAGAAGTAGTACATTTAATTAGATTTAGTAAACCTTTATGAAGCTGCTATAAGATTATAGAACTTGGCCCAGACTCTGGAGATAGAGAAATAAACATAATTCCTTTCTTCAGGAGCCATTAGGTTATTGGGAGAAAAAAAATAAGTAGAGCATGATAATACACTGTAGTAACTGCTTGGGTGGCTATGGGCTATGGCTACCTAATAGGGGAACTAATACTCTGGCCAGTGATAAGTTTGAAGTGTTAGGAAGACAATATTGGAAACAGCCACTAGCGAGCTGCAAATGTGGAACTGCTGAGAAAGGTTGAGATTAAATATATTGGTCATCCATGCAGAGATGAAATCTGAAGGGTGCAGGGAGTGAGAATGCCAAGAATGAGATTTATAAAACAAGAAGATCAGGAACAAATCCTTGGAGATTACTTCTCATCTGACATTTTCTTCTTCAAAGCATAGTTCCCTGAATAAGCAAACCAACATTGCATAACCAATTTAAATGCCCCTTTGAATGGCCTTGAACTTCAGATCACTTTACAAATTTTCTTTGTCAAAAGAGATACTTTTAAATTTTATTTATTTTTTTAATTTTTTTTTTATTTCAGAATATTACAGGGGTACAAACGTTTTGGTTACATGAGTTGCTTTTGTACAGTTTGAGTCAAAGTTACAAGTGTGCCCATGATCCAGACAGTGTGCATTGTACTTGGTAGGTATGAATTTCAAGGGAGAATTTTGAAAATGATTTGCCTAATACATTAAGTTTCAAGTTGACTTTCTTGAAGAGGACTATATGTTATCACTGAATAGCAAAGTTGTATTTTGGATAGTTTATTTCTAAAGGGTATAGCTTAATAGTTTTATTACTCTACTTTAATACTAAATTAGATGCTTTTGCACTACCAAATTCTAGTAAATAATTAATTTTGTAGGTGAATAAAAACCCAGCTGTTTCCCCACATCGCTCGCTTCTACTCACTATTCTGTGATGTCATTTAACCCCTCCATTAAAATGATGTTAACTATGTCTGTAAATACCAAAGTGAAAGTAGGATAAACTTAAATTGCCTAAAAATGTGAAAGTTTCCCTGGACAGAATGGATAATGATACTGAGAGCTTCAAACATGTTTTATAAAGAGCTGTATGTTGTTCTTACCTGTTACTATCAGGATATATTGAAGAATTCATAGAGAGGAATTGCCTTTGAGAATAAGAAACGTATGTTCTCCTTTTAAAGACACAATAAGTGAAACTATTGGGTAGCGTCTTAAAAATATGAAAGAGGAGAATTTGGAGTTGATGCCATTTTGCCTTCCATGTGTGCTTGTTTCAAACAAAAGCAAAAACAACAGTCTCTTATTTAGTTGGAAAAAATGGGAAAATGCATATTTTCCTTGTCTAGGAATCATAAATGATTGTACAGGCCATTGAAATACCTTGATAACTTACTTGATATATATTTTTAAATATAGTTAGATAGAAGGGAAAGGTCATTTATGGAATTCAGGAAGCTTGGATTCTGACACTGCCTCTGATATTTATGAACTGTGCGATGCCATAGAAATAAGTCACTTAACGCTTAACTTTTTAAGATTCCTATAGCACCCAGTCAAGCAAATCAGCATTTATTTAGAAGTCGCTACTTTAGGATGTAAAGTTATAAATAATTAGGTATCATTCCCTCCTCCAGGTACTCAGAGCCCACATTTCTGCTCCACCTGAAGTTCAGGTTTACTAAAAAGCAAAAGCAAAAACAGACAATAAACAGCTCCTTCTTATGTAACTTTTAACTTGACTTGTAACTTGGTGGATTTATTTTTCTTTTCGCAATGTAGAAATTTCATATCAGCTTTAAAATGTATGCACATAATAGCAGAAAGAGTGTTCATATTTGAGGTTGCATTTCTGTTAAAAGCATAGCACTGAGTATAAATGCATCCAAGGGCATATATATAGCTGTAGAATATAGATGTTTGCAGCTGTATATATGTATGCATGGTTATTCACAAACTAAAGTGCTGATTTATATGACTGCTTATGTTTGGCACGTGAACAGGAATTAAATGTATACACAGAATCAAAAATGTGGTAAATATAAATGATAAGTATGAAAATATACCCAGGATGTTTTACAAGCTTCTGAGAAGCACATGCTTTTTAAATCAAAATCAACAAATGGATTATAAGCTCTCTAACCAGCTTGCTTTTAATTGATGCGGCATGTGGTAAGTACAATTATGCAAACACTTCTTGGAATAAGACGATATAGGAAGGATTCTGTAAAATTTGAAGAATTACATAAAACATTTCCTCCAGCTTTTCTTTCCAACCCTTTCCCAATGAGATTTTGTATGTACGAGGATTTCACTCTGAAATGTAAGGACAAAAATGTAAGATTATAGCAATTCTTAGTTAGCCTTCCATTTGGCTCTTGTATTTCATGGGTACAGAGAAGAAGATGAAGAAGGGTTTCCTTGAGGCTCGAGGAATATTAGTTACAGGAGAGGATGTTTAGTGTTATAAATCATTCTGTGCCAGAGTTGACTGCCAGAGCCCAAGTGATAAAGGTGGCCATATATTGCTTACCATGTGCATACACATACACATGTACACATATATGCACACACAGATGCTGCATTTGTTTCTTGATTAAAATGCAGGATCCTCTAAAGTGCAAGACCTAAGACAGGGATTTAAGAATGTAATTCTTAGCAGTCAATGAAAATCCCTAGGTCTCTTTTGATATGAGCTACTACATGCTGTTAAACATGTAGTAGATTTTGCTATTTTCAAAAGTCAAATACATGCCTTTGTCATTTATTCTTAATCCATCCTAATGTATTTATTTTAGTTGGGAATGATTGATGGCAATTCGTCCCAACTAAAACAAACTATATGAAATATGAATGTTTTGATCCAATTTATCACTGTGCATTAAACACACATTTTATAATCATTCTTCCTTGGTTTTTCAATATTAGGAAAATGGTCAAAAGACTATTTTTATCTACTATGCAAGAAACCATTCAAGTTTATAGATAGGTTGTTTATTTGGTGAGATTTTATAAACTTAACCCCCTCCCCTCCCTTTCACATGTGTACACTTTTTCCATGATTGCTGAGATCCCCACTAGTAAAGCAGTAAAATTACCACGAAGTCTGGTCTTACCTACCGGAAGACAGCTAAGGTCTCTTGAGGCCGAAATACAGGAATGAAAATGGAAGATTGAGACTTAAAATTGGGCTGGGCATGGTGGCTCATGCCTATAATCCTCCCACTTTGGGAGGCTGAGGCTGGAAGATTGCTTGAGCCCAAGAGTTTGAGAGTAGCCTGGGCAATAGCAAGACCCCATTTCTAGATATTTTTTAAAAAAAAATTAGCCAGGCATGGTGGTGCATCTCTGTAGTCCCACTACTCAGGAAGCTGAGGCAGGAAGATTGCTTGAGCCCAGGAGTTGGAGGCCTCAGTGAGCTATGATCACGCCACTTTACTCCAGCCTGGGTGACAGAGCGGGACCCTGTCTCAAAAGAAAAAGAAAAAAAACTGAATATATTCAATGCTGGAAGTATCCTTTCACCAAGTAATCTAAAAAACAAGTCCTAAGTAAGTGTTGGTTTGAAAGGAATATTATCATTTTTCAAAAAGGTGTTGAACTAAATGTCCTTGATCTGCCTTTGAGTCACTTTCTGTGATTTTTATGAGATATTAAGGTTGGTATTTATTGTTGTAAGCAATGCATTAGTGCTAGACAAATATTATTTTAGTGGCAGAATAAAAAACAAACTTACAGTTTTGTTTTGCCTGTTCTTTCTTTTCTAAATCAACTCTATGTAAACTCTTGATGCTGAACAGCATTGGGCCATCCATACACAGTTACAAGTTAAACTTGCAGAATTGTAAAGCTGGAAAAAAAAAAGCTTGGAAATAATTTACTTTGTTTTAGCAGCAGAGTAAGTTCTGATGCAGCTTATAATTAATGTGGAAGCTCAGTATACATATAATAGGTTAATATGAAATTATTGTGTGTGAAGGTACTAAAGAGTTGGGGGAAAGAACATCAAAACTACCCTACTCCCAACAATGCTCTTCAAAGCACTAGAAAACACAGATTCCCGTTCAATATTCTAAATTTACAAAGTAAGAACCTGAAGTTAAGAAAAGTTCAGTTACTTGTCTCATTTCAATGACACACTAATACTCTGAATTTGCAAACACGGATTCCTCTACAGCACAACCAGAATTAGGAGTCAGAGTCCCTGAGTCTCTTTTTTCATCCATTCCTTTCCCAGGTCTTCCTCTGTATTTTCCTTCACTAAATTGGAGAAAGAAATTTCACTAATTTCTTTCACTAAATTTGAAGAAGAAAACCCTTTTGTTACTCTTTTGTCCACATGATTTCCCTCAAGTGTTTATGTGCTCGTCACTAGCAACAAGAGTTTCTCTGAAGTTTGTCCAAGCCCTAGTGGCAAAATATAATAAAAAACAAAAAAGAGAGAAAGAAGGTAAATATGTTTACCAGCTATTTATGGCTCATG
>CAUYRT010052871.1:0-48088 GCA_963574885.1 Lepilemur ruficaudatus
CTGGACTACTTTGACAGAGTAGGTTTTTGAATGTAACAAGATAAGTCAACTTGAGTGGTAATATATTTTGGGAAATCAGCTCACTACAAATTGTGACTGTAAACATTGTACTATAAATGCTTTGTAGTTTTCCCCCAATTAATTAATAAATAAATAAATAAATACCAAAAAAAAAACTCTCCAGGGAGACAGTTCCCAGAATCCCCCTTCCTCTTTACAAAGCACTTCTATAATAAATAAATAAACTACAAAAAAAAAAAAAAGAATACCAAATACATGAGCTAAAATTGACAGAAATGAAGGGAGAAATAAACAATTCAACAATAGTGGAACTTTCAATAACTCATTTTCAGTAATGGATAGAACAACTAGGCAGAAGACCAACCGGGAAACAGAAAACTTGAACAACACTAGAAACCAACTAGACCTAATAGAAAACCTATAGAATACTCCATCCAACAATAACAGACTATACATTCTTCTCAAGTGTACAGGGAACACTATCTTGGATATACTATCTGCTGGTTATAAAACAAACCTCAATAAATTTTAAAGGGTAGAAATAAAATAAACTATGTATGCAACCACAGTGAAATGAAATAAGAAATAAATAACAGGAAAAAATTGAGGAAACTCACAAATATGTAAAATTAAGCAGCATGATCCTAAATAGCTAATGATCAAAGAAGCAGTCAGATGAGAATCCAAAAATACTTTATGATGAATGAAAATGAAGATACAACCCATCCAAACTTATGGGATGCAGGGAAAGCAGTGCTCAGTGGGAAATTTATAGCTCTCTATCCCCATATTGATAAAGAAGAAAGATCTCAAACCAATAATCTAACTTCTACTTCAAGACAATGAAAAAGAAGAGCAAATTAAACCTAAATAGAGCAAAAAGAAGGAAATAAAGATTATAAAGAATTAATTAAACAGAGCATGGAAAAACAATAGAGAAAATTAATTAAAACAAAAGCTGGTTCCTTCATAAAAATCAACAAAATTGACAAACCTTTAACTAGATTGACCAAGGCAGAGAGATGATTTAAATTACTGGAATCATAAATTAATATTAATGTTAAATAAATAAAAACAATTATAAGGGAATGCTATGAATAACTATATGCCAATAAATTACATAGCTTAGATGAAACAGACAAATTTCTAGAGAGACACAAACTATCAAAACTGACTTAAGGAGAAACAGGCAATCTAAACAGGCCTATAAAAAGTAAAGAGATTGAATTAGTAATATTTGAAGAAAATTACCTACAGAGAATAGCCCAAGTCAGATGGCTTCACTACTGAATTCTACCAAACAAAGAAGAATTAATACCAACTTTACAAAAGCTCTTCCCAAAAAGCAGAAGACAGAATACATCTTAACTTATTCTGTGAGGCCAATATTACCCTGATATAAACCAAAAAAAAGGTATCACAAGAAAAGAAAACTACAGATTAATGTTTCTTATTAATGTGCACATAAAAATTTACAACAAAATACTAGCAAACTGAATACAGCAAACATATAGAAAGAATTGTTATATACCATGCCTAACTGGGATTTATTCCAGGAATCCAAGGTAGGTTTAACATTCAAAATTGATTAATGTAGTATAATAAACATACCAATAGAATTTTTAAATCACATGATCATCTCAACAAACACAGAAAAAAACATTTGGCAAAAATCCAATACTGTTTCATGATAATAGCACTCAACAAACTAGAAATAGAAGTCACTTCCTCAACCCAATAAAAGGCATCTATAAAAAAACCCACAGCTTACATCATACTTGATGATAAATGACCAAATACTTTCCCCTACTATCAGGAGCAACACAAAGTATATACTCTTGCCACTTCTATTCAACATTGTGCTGAAGGTTTGTAGCCAGAAAAATAAATAAAAGACATCCAGATTGGAAAGGGAGAATTAAAACTATGTCTATTTGCAGATGACCTGACCTTACACACAGAAAACCCTAAACTGGGCATGGTGGCTCACGCCTGTAATCCTAACACTTTGAGAAGCTAAAGCAGGAGGATTACGTGAAGCCAGAAGTTCAAGACCCTGGTTGCTACAAAAAATTGTTTAAATTAGCCAAATGTGGTGTCACGTGCCTATAGTCCTAGCTACTTGGGAGGCTACGGATGGAGGATCGCTTGATCCCAGGAGCTGGAGGTTGCAGTGAGCTGTGATTGGGCCACTGCACTCCTGCCTGGGTGACAGAGTGAGACCCTGTCTCTAATAGAAGAAGGGAAGGGAAGGGAAGGGAAGGGAAGGGAAGGGAAGGGAAGGGAAGGGAAGGGAAAGGGAGGAAAAGGGAGCACAGGGGAGGGGAGAGAAAAAAGAAAACCCTAAATAACCCATAAAAAATAGAATACATGCATTCAGCAAAGCTGCAGGATACAAAGTCAATATACAAAATCAATTGTATGTATGTATACTTGCTATGAAAAATCCAGAGATGAAATTAAGAAAACAATTCCACTTATAATATCAAAAAGCATAAAATACTTAGAAATAAATTTAACAAAAGAATTACAAAATTTATACTCTGCAAACCTCAAAGCATTGTTGAAAAAAATTAAAGATGTAAATACATGGCAAAACATCCATGTCCATGGATCAGAAGATGTAATATTGTTAAGATGGCAATACTTCCCAAATTAGTCTACAGATTCAATGCAATTCTTATCAGAATCCCAGCTGACTTCTTTGTAGAAATTTGTAAGCTGATTCTAAAATTCATGTGGAATTACAAAGGACCCGGAATAGTCAAAACAGTCCTGGAAAAAAGAAAACAAAGCAGGAGGACTCATACATTCCAATTATAAAACAAACAGTAACCAAGACAGAGTGATACTGGCACAAAGCTAGGAATATAGATCAATGAAATAGAATTGAGAATCTAGAAATAAAACCACATGTCTATGGTCAACTAACTTTTAACAAGTGTGCCAAGATTATTCAATGGGTAAAGAATAGACTTATCTTGTCTTTTCTTTTTTTTCTTTTTTTTTTTTTTTTTTTTTGAGACAGAGTCTCACTCTTTCACCCAGGCTAGGGGCTAGAGTTCAGTGGCATCATCATAGCTCACTACAAGCTCAAATTCCTGTGCTCAAGCAATGCTCCTACCTCAGCCTCCTGAGTAGCTGGGACTACAGGTATGCACCACCTCACCCGGCTAATTTTTCTATTTTTTTTTTAGTAGAGACGTCTCGTTCTTGCTCAGGCTGGTCTTGAACTCTTAAACTGAAGCAATCCTCCCGCATCAGTCTCCCAGAGTGCTAGGATTACAGTGAGCCACTGCACCCGGTGTCTTTTTAATAAATGATGCTGGGATATCTGGATAGCCATATACAAAAATAACAAAGGTGGGCCCTTACACCACATACAAAAACTAACTGAAAATGGGTCAAAGACTTAAATGTAAGAGCTAAAACTATAAAACTTTTAGAAGAAAATAGGGCTAAATTTTCAGTATACCGAACTTGGCAAAAGATTCTTATATATGACACCAAACCATGAGTAACAAAAACAAATAGATAATTTGGACTTAATAAAAATTAAAAACTTTTGTGTTTCAGAGAACACAATCAAGAAAGCGAACAGACAATCCACAGAATGGGAGAAAACATTTTCAAAGCATACATCTGATGAGGGACTTGTATACAGAGCACTTACAACTCAGTAATAAGTAAACAAAAATCCAAATTTAATGAGAAAAGTATGTTAATAGACATTTTTCCAAGGAAGATATACAAAGAGCCAATAAGCATAGGAAAAGATGTTTGACATCACTAATCATCAGGGAAATTCAAATCAAAACCACAAAGAGATATCACTCTACACTCACTAGGGTGGCTAGATTTGCTAAGTCAGACAATGACAAATAGCGGTGAAGATGTGGAAAAATCCAAACTTTATACACTGATAGTGGGAATGGTGCAGCCATTTTAGAAACAGTCCAGCAGTTCCTCAGATTATTAAACATAACATTTTATCATCTAACAGTACTACTCCTAGATATATACCGCACAGGAAAAATGAAAACATACACTCACACAAAAACTTGTTCATGAATATTTACAGTAGCATTATTCATAATAACCAAAAATGGAACAACCCAAATGTCAATCAATGGAGGAATGTATAAACAAAACCTTGTACATCGATGGAATATTATTCAGCCATAAAAAAGGAATGAAGTGCTGATGCATGCTATAACACAGATGAACCTTGAAAACATGTGGTGATGGTTGCATGTATCTGTGAATACATTAAAAACCTTTGAATTATCTATGGTTGGATGAATTAATGAGTGAATTGCATTGTGAATTGGTGAATTGCTCTGTGAATGAATGATATTTCAATCAATCTGTTTTTTAAAATAAATTATTGTTTCAAAACATTAGACCAAAATGGATGAAAGATTACCAGGAATTATGATGCCAAGTATATCAACTTACAACTGTATTCATTAATTTTTAAATTAATGGTTCCAAAATAAAGTTGACCTTTGGACAACATGGGTTTGAACTGTGCAGGTCCACTTATACATGAATTTTTTTCTGCCTCTGCCACCCCTGAAACAGCAAAACCAACCCTTCTTCCTCCTCCTCCTCAGCATACTCCTCAGCATTGCTTCCTCATGAAGCAATAAGGATGAAGACCTTTATGATGATCCACTTCCACTTAATGACTAGTAAATATATTTTCTCTTCCTTATGGTTTTCTTAATAACATTTTCTTTTCTCCAGATTACTTTATTGTAAGAATACAGTTTATAATACATATAGCATACAAAATACATGTTAATCGACTATAAATTAACAGTAAGTTTTCCAGTCAGTAGCAGTAAATTGGGGAGGAGTCAAAAGTTACACACAAATTTTCTACTGTGCAAGGGGTCCGTTCCCCTAACCCCCATGTTGTTCATGGGTCACCTGTATACATAAGTAAAAGACAAGAATGAAATGAGCCAAAATTATGCATGTAGGTGGCACTCCTCAATTTTTTTCCACTTTTTCTACTTTACAATGCATATTATTACAGTGATATTTCAGTCAGGGTAAAAATACAAAAGCTAAAATAATCAGTCACAAGTTTATGGAAATACATGCAGGAAGAGGACCTGAGGCCACAGGCTTTAGGCTCCTAAAGGCCTCTGCCCTGAGGAATACTAGCTCCATTAAAGGAATCAGAGAGACACTAAATAATGAGATGGAAGAGCTGATTCATACTGTTGAAGGTTCATATTGTTGAAAAACAATCTCCCTCCCCAGCCCCTCAGTTCAGCCCAGCCCAGCGTAAAATTATTCATCGATATATTGAAATGCAAAGAGAATTTGTCCCTGATTATATTTAAATTAATGAAAAGCTAAGTCACAAAAGACACCTATCCCTGGGAAATCTGGGCTGTCATGTACAAACCTGGAAGACCAACAGACCCCTGAGTTTAAAAATAAAAATAATAAAGGTATCGGCTACAGTGAAACCTTATTAAAGAACAGAACCCTGAAGCTTCAGAATCTAGAACCACAGATTTCATCAGACTTCTCCTCACCCTGTGTAAAATTGAGGCCTCCAACTCCGTCAATGGTGCCCGCTGCAAAACTGTAGCCCAATGCTGGTTTACATGTTTTGGCCTAAAGGAAAGGTTTTAAAAACAAAACAAAAACAAAAAAAGAAACAGAAGTTAAGCTGAAAATAAATAATGAGATCAACCCAGAGTTTTACCCTTGCAACATAACCAGTGTGACTCTGTGGCACTTACCGTGTGTGTGGAATTGAGCCAGACGGTCACATCCGTCATATTCACCCACTGGTGTGCCGACGCTAGCGGTCCACTTACCTCCTGGGAGGCGGAGGCATACAGTTCCTAGAAAACACCCAGGCTTACCATTCCAGGCAAAACCGGTGCCGTGAATACTACCAACTGTACTCAGTAAGTACCAATTTGGAAAAGCATCTTCACAAAGCTTTTGTTTTGCTGGCTTCTTAGAAATAGCCACCACCCAGGTGGGTCTCTCTACCAACCCCAGTAGTTTCCCAGAAGCTTGACGTCTCCAAGACTGCTGACCTGTATCTACTCCCCACAAAAATAAAATTCTAGCAATACAGGCTATGGTGCAAAAGGCCCCAATCTCACTTGAAAGACCGTCAAGAAGCTTAGGAATAGGTGGGCCAAATTACTTTCTTGGCCAGAATGAGAGTGTATTCTAGGGTGTTCTTATGGAGTCTTCCTCTCAGAATCCTTCAGTTCTCCAACAGGACTGGCTCTTAAAAATCAGGCTGGGAAGACTTGAGACCCCATTTCATCTGCATCCATTTCCCGGCCCACAATCCACCCTTTGGTGCTTTTGTTTTTGTTTTCTAATATGGTCAGTTGATGCTTTTTCAATCTTTTGAGAAATGTGAGTCAAAGCATGTTTAGAAATGTTTGTTTTTATTGATCCGTATTATACAATAGGCAAATCTTGTTTCGGCACAACTCCCCTTGGCTGGCACCTAGCTCATTTCCACTCTGTCCCCATCCCAATTTCAAAAGCCACATATGAATGCTCAAGATAAATCATCAGCAACACCAGCTGCAGCCTGTCTCTCCTAATTAACAGGGAAGTTGTGCCTTGCTGAGAAGAGAATCCAGAATGTGGGACAAATCTCTATGGCTCCCAGGCCCAGAACGGGAACAAAATTTCTGACACTAAAGTGTGTCATGGGTGCACACTCTAAAGAGAATCTGTTAATTTAGAATAATCCACTGACAATACCACAGTAATTAAAAAGAAACTGCAGCAATTAGGCTGGCTGCTGCTACCAGTTTTGCATCTGATGTTTTTAAAGGTGCTTTTCTTCTTTCTTAATTGCTCCTGAAACATTTTAGAACCCATGGGATAAATTATTTACTTAAACACACACACATGCACACACATGACAAAGGTATGAGTAAGCTATGGGAAGAAAAGGATTTAACTATCTTCATCAGGGACATCTCAGTTCAAAGTCAGCTTTTGTCTTTCACTCAGAAATCTGTCTCCATAGAAGCTGAAACAAAATATGGGGACAAAATGGTAGATAAAATTTAGGAGAGGGAGGAGGGTATAGTAAGTCATAGTAACTTCACTGGAGAGGTTGAAGGAGATTCTCTCTTCTTTTAAAAAGAAAAGGAAGACTAGGAACTAACTTGAACCTAAGTTGCAAGAACTGGGAGTTGTGCCAGTTCAAAGCTTTGCCTTGTCACCAAAGGAAAAGTTAAGAAACACTCAGGTGACTTTTGGCAGACAAAAGCCTGAGAGATTTCTGAGAATTTGGATCAGTCTGGTCATATCTGATGCCACGTTAATTGAAAACTTTACAATCTACCTATCTTCCTGCTGTCTGAAGCAAGCGCTCTGGCTTTCTAAACACCCTAAAATAGAATGTTTTCCTGATGACTTGGTTTTTGATGTACTTCCTGTAAAAGACAGACCCGAGCAGTCAGGGAGAGGTTCCTGTGTGGCTTTTGAAGACGACCTTCCAAGCTGACCCTTCCAGCCTCCCCTGCACAGCCTGGGCTTTTACTGTCTTCCTTACAATTCTCGACTTCCTAATGGGCACTATCAGTGGGTCCTAAAGAACAATTTCAAAAGAAGATGAAAGGATGAGGCCCATGGCTTACCCTTGCTCTCTGATATATGGTCCGTCCTATAATCTGTGTGCTGTCAAGCATATCCCGTCCAGGTCCCATAGCCATGCACGTGCGAGGCTGGAACAAAATGAGACAAGGTGCATTCTTAGTGAAATAAGCAATTATTTTATGGAATGGAAAATCGCATCTGAATCTACGCAAACAGACTTTTAAAGCACATTCTAGTATTTTTTTTCCAGATATTCTCTCAATGTATAGACTAGGATAAAATCATACATGGAATTGGGGCAGTGACTGTCTTTAGAAATGATCTACTCCAGTACCTTCTAAAAATAAGGAAATTGAGGCTCACGTGGGTTAAAGGGTTAGTTGGAGACTGTACAGGTAGCTAATGTCTGAGCTAAGACTTGAAGCCAGGTCTCTCCACCGGCTGCACATCTTTCTACTCGCTTGTTCTTGCCTATGGCTCTTGCTCATGCACCTTAGATTAAAACTCAGTTAAAATTATATTGGAGCAACTCACTGGCCCTCTAAAAAAAAAATCAGTAAGTACACCTGGCCACATTTCCTACTTCTTACATCAGAAAAATTGAAGATTGATCAAACACTCAAATATTATAAATGGAATTTAAAAAGTACTAAGTGAAAATATGGGTGAATATATTTCATAGTCTAAAGGTGTGGAAGATCCTTCTATAAATTATCTAGAACAGGCTTAATTAAATGCGAGAGCTTAAACATTTTAAATATTCATATAGGCAAAAAACTAAATAATTAAGGCTGAAAGACAATTGATAAACCGGGAGAAAAGTTTGCTCTCATTTGATAAAACTAAGACTTTAATATATTAGGAGCTTTAAAACGTCAATAAGAAAAAAATAGCCTTATTCATTCTTTTTTTCTTTTCTTTTTTTTTTTTCTTTTTGAGACAGAGTCTTTCTCTGTCACTCAGGATAGAGTGCAGTGGCATCATCATAGCTCATAGCAACCTCAAACTCCTGGGCTCAAGTGATTCTCCTGCCTCAGCCTCCTGAATAGCTGTGATTACAGGCATGTGCCACCATAGCGGGCTAATTTTTTTCTACATTTTGTAGAGACAGGGTCTCACTCTTGTTCAGGCTGGTCTCTAACTCCTGGCCTTAAGCAATCTTCTCGCTTCAGCCTCCCAGAGTGCTAGGATTACAGGCATGAGCCACCTCACCCAGCCTACCTTATTAATGCCTTTTGATTCATTCATACTGAGTTGGGCTTTCTCTTACTTGCAATAGAAAGCATCCTAATGGATACATCATAGCATATAGATGAAATAGGTAATTCACAATTTTAAAAAAATGTAAATGGCCATTCAATATTAAAATAAACTCAATCTCATGAATAATTAAATGTAAATTTAAACAATGAAGAGATAACTCTTTGCATTTTGTGTTGGAAAAGATTACAGGAGAGACAAATCTGGTTTTAGTGAGGGTTTGGGGAAACTGTCACTTATACACTGTGAGTGGAAATGTCATTTGGGCAGTTTAGCATATGTTAAATGCTTTGCTTTGACAGTAAACTCACTTTTAAGAATTTATTTTAAGCTGAGACTCATACACATGTGAAAATATATCTGACAAGAATAGCGATCATAGTATGCTTATATTAAGGAAGGACGGAAGATAGACGGGAAAGAACATGTGAAGGAAGGAGGAGGTAGGAAAAGAAAATACCCATCAGTGGGGGATGGGTTAACTAAATTATGGCACTTAAAAGAGAAAATTATAAAGTTAGTTTAGACAGTGTTCTAGAGCATATTTCTTAAAAATAAGAAAAGCAGGTCATAGAATAGAATTACATTATCCCATTTATGTAAGCGTGTACTTGTGTATATGTGATAGAGACATAAAAAGCTGTCTAGAAGGTTGTTTACTAAAATTTTAACAGTAGTGATAATTGTTGGGGGAGGTGTGAGGGGGTGCTCCTTTGGGGTAGGTTTTTTATTTTCTGAACTTTTCAATATTGTTTGAAATTTTTAATGAGCATATATCATTTTTTAAAACATTAAAGCTAATTTCTAAATTTAAAAAAGACTTTTTAAAGAAACCACATCAAAGCAGAAGACGTGGCAATGTTTGCCCATTTCGCTCTTTCTCTTTCTTAAAAGAACCCTGATTTTGTTCAGACAGCCATCTCTCTCCCTGTGGCCAAAGTGACTCAGAGAAAGCTGATCCCGTTCCTGGTTCCAGATAAATCTAAGGCAATCATGGCAATATCCTAGGCCTTGACAGACATTGTTTCAGGAACCTCAGTTTAGGCCAAACAACACTTGCCATTTCCCAAGCAACTGTTTTGGCCCAGAGATGGGCATGTGACATAAATTGGCTCATTCAGACTGAAAAGAAGAACGTTCACTACATGGTTGAAGGAGAGATTTCTTCTCATTTCTACCATTGGGGGCGGTGGGCATACTGCCTTCCTTACTGCCGACAGCCACCTGGCAAACCGAAGGGAAACCAATCCAACACGTGGAGGAGTACAGAGGGAAACAGGATTCTATTATGGGGGGAGGGAGGTTTGATTTTGTTGTAATTTTTTCTGATTGTAAAAGTAAAGTATGCTTGTTGTAGAAAAAAATACATAAATGCATAAATAGGAGAAGAAAACCCCCTCACAATAGTGACAAAAAGAAAAAACATGGTTAACCATTCAGGACGTTTCCTTTTGTCTTTTTATTATAATACATATATTTTAGAAATTGTAATCATAATGAATATGTGATTTTTTTTTTTTTTTTTTGAGACAGAGTCTCACTCTCTTACCTGGACTAGAGTGCCATGGTGTCAGCCTAGCTCATAGCAACCTCAAACTCCTGGGCTCAAGCGATCCTCCTGCCTCAGCCTCCTGAGTAGCTGGGACTACAGGCATGCGCCACCATGCCTGGCTAATTTTTTTTTTCTATTTTTAGTTGTTTGGCCAATTTCTTCCTATTTATAGTAGAGACTGCATCTCGCTCTTGCTCAGGCTGGTCTTGAACTCCTGAGCTCAAGCAATCCTCCCGCCTTGGCCTCCCAGAGTGCTAGGATTACAGGCATGAGCCACCATGCCTGGTCAAATATGTAATATTAAATCCTGAGTTTCTCAACATTGTGTAGTGTGAGCTTTTCCCATATTATTCAATATCCAACATAAGACATTAAGTTAATGTATAACATTTTATTGCAAATAAGTATCATATTAATAATTTAACTATTTAACCTATGAATTTTGAAATTTAATAAGTAATCTTAAAATTTATCACAAATTAATAATGTGTAAAAAATTTTGCAAATGGACAGCAAAGATTTTCAATATAAAAATAGTAACATACAAAGTACAATTGTGAAACTATATTGTTCATTGGGTGGGGTTGACTGGGAAAGAATAAATAGCCCAGAAATAGTGTATAATAAAAGTAATATTACAGGTAAAATCTTCTACAAACACAAGAATAAGAGCTGAAAAACTAACATCTGCTGTTCATATCAAAGTTGAAAACAAATCTAAATGAACATCGGAGGAAAGCAATTAAATAAATGATGGTGTAGCCTTACTTGTTGTCTTTAAAAATTGCTACGCATATCTAGACATAATTATAAAAATATTTCTAAGACAAATTAGGTGGAAAACTCAAGTTCTGGACCAATAAAAAAATCCATAAATAATTCATAAAATTTTGTTTATGAATACATAGATAAATACACGGGAAGAGGTGTGAAATAGTAACTGCTGGGAAGGCCAGAGCACAGAGGAAAGGAAAATGAACGGGGACTTTCACTTTTTACTACCCTCTATGCTTCTGCATTGTTTAAATTTTTTACACCAATATGTTTTGTTTGTCATTTTGAAAGAAAGGAAAAGGAATTTCAACCTTGCGTAACAAACCTATAGACTTTATAATCAGAGACAGATGTCTCAGGCAGGCACTTTTTGGTACAAACTTGTGACTTCAGAAATGCCAAGACAAAACATTTCAGATTATCCAAGTTTGGGGAAGGATAGTTAATCTCTGACCCTTACCAAATTGTCTCACCATTCAAAAAATGTTAACAGTCATTCATATGGAAAAATAGAACTTTATCCAGTCAAAATTTAGTGGGTTTGGGCTGGTGCTTTTCAGAAGAGCAGATGCTAGAGGTAAGTAGGCCAGTGTATATTTGAGGACAAAGTGTTTGTAAATTAATGATAAATATTCAAACATGAAGCACACATGAGACACAAAAACAAAGAATTCATGCCCATAATTACCTACCCCACCAATGGGACAAGTGCTATTGGCGTTATCACAAGACTCTCCCGTGTTGATGCAACGTGGGCCGAGAATGTTGGGAGACACATCTCCTAGGTTTGATGATGCAAAAGCTGCTACATATGGTCCCTGCCAAAAGAAACATCCAGTTGCCTTTTATTCTTTCTTATTTTCTATAATGACTTCCTTTTAAAATGCAAACATTCAATCCACTCTGGTAAACTACTCAAAATCATTTGCAGACTATAAAAAGAGGTAGATAATATTCTGAGAATTTTTTTTTCATTTCTGAAAAGGCTCCCAATGCAGTCAGTATACAGATTATTACTGAAAATATTCCAGTTATCAGCAAAGCTATTCCAAACATGAGGGCTTCACATTTATGCTTCAAACAGAAATATTTTGACAAAATAAAACAGTGTGCAAAAACAAATTATAAAATGATGACCCATCAATCTAATCTCTGGTGTTTTATCTGGAGTTCAGAGATCCATTTGTTCTTTAAAAATAAATATCCTATTGGCTTAAAAGAAAAAAAGTAAATGTAGACTTTCCTGTTTCAAAACTGAACCTAAATATACCAGCCACCATCTGGACCTGCCCTCTGTATATATCTTTTCTCTCTCTCTTCAGCCTTGTTAAGAGCAATCAAGCCATCAGCCTCAACCTAACTGGTCTACCAATCCACCTCAAATGTCTTAAATTTTCTTAGGAAAAAAATATTGGATTTTTTCCAATATTACAAAGTATTGGAGATCATATGTCTTTTTGATATCAAAAACATACCTTATCTCAAAGTGTCTAGCATTCAAGTAGTGATCATAAATGGGAATCTCTTTTTTTTTTCCCTTAAATGCAGGCTAAAATGAGAAAATAGAGTGAGTTTTGTCAACAGAGAAGCTTGCTATAATTTGGATGTGATTTGTCCCCCTAAAACTCACATTGAAATTTGATTCCCAACGTGGCAAGGTTGAGAAGTGGGACCTAGTAGGAGGTGATCAAGTCAGGGGAGTGGATCCCTCATGCATAGATTAATGTTCCCCTCAGGGCGAGTGAGTTCTCACTCTCTCAGGAATGTACTACAATAGTTCCCACAAGAGTGGGTTGTTAAAAAGAATCTGGCTTCCTTGGTTTCTCTCTCTTGCTTCCTCTCTCTCCATGCGATCTCTTTGCACATGCCAGCTCCCCTTTCCACCATGAATGGGAACAGCATGAGGCCCCCACCTGATGCAGCCACACAATCTTGAACTTTTTAACCAACAGAATCGGGAGCCAAAATAAATCTTTTTTTTTTTTTTTTTTATAAATTACCCAGTCTAAGGTATTCTGGTATAACAACATAAAACAGACTTAGGTAGAGCTAAAAGTTCAGACTGAATGTTAATGGGAGCTAATACCTTTAGAATGGAAGATTCATTCTAGCAAGGGCCCAGAACTCTCATCCTATCTTCTATTCTTCTGCATCTGGTGCTTGGATGCTGGGGCCAAGCAGAGCAGTCTTCCTCTTCTCACTTATCTATCTGTAGCCACTAATTTATCCAAAGTTGAGGAGCTTCCTGGAGTACATGGACTGAGTGCCTGCCCCCGCCCCATGTCTGATCCCGTCATTCACTGAGTTTCAAAGTTACAAAAACAAGTCTGATGGATTAGGCTTGTCTCTGACTTAGGCCTTATTATAGGAAAATAGAACAGGGTCCTTGAAAGGAAATTCACCATTAAGAGGGAAGCCTGAACCAGTGAAAAGGACACATCACCTGTCCTCATTTAGGGCTCTTACACAATTAAAAGAGTGCTTAATACTTTCCTAGCTCTAAAAACAAAAGTGAACAACACAGTTTGTCATATTTTCGGCTTGATCAAAAACTACTGTATTTCACAAACATCTTAAACTTGCCCTTCCCTATTTAAATAATTATAACTTTACGAAGCCATCAATATAAGTAATACCTAACACAAAAAGCAAATGGTTTATTACTCATTTTAATTTTTGTTTCCCTATTAAGAAGGATGGTGAATGCTTTCTATCCACACATATCAGTATGTGAGGTCCATGATGACACTTTTTCCCAGAGATTTGAATCACCTATTCTGAATATTGCATGAAGCTTTCAATGACATAAATTCTCACCTCTCCAGGTAGATATCCTTTGTTCTTCTCTTGCTCAAAAAGGTAAGATGCATAGCCCACATTGTCGCTATTTACAAGATGGTTGCTATTGTTCATGCTGACTGGGTGGACGGCAAACCAGCTGTAAAAGATCAAGAAGCCCTACGTTAATCAATAGAACCAGAGAACTGGGGCCAAAAATGATGGCTACGGAGCTTAAGTTTCGTCCAGCAGGAAAAAATATTTTAAATGATAGGCATTCCACATACTCAAGGAGTCTGATCATTTACTTAAATTAAAAATAAAGAATTCTATTTTCATGAATTTTTTTTTTTTTTTTTTTGAGACAGAGTTTTGCTCTGTTGCCCAGGCTACAGTGAGTGCCGTGGCGTCAGCCTAGCTCACAGCAACCTCAAACTCCTGGGCTCAAGTAATCCTTCTGCCTCAGCCTCCCGAGTAGCTGGGACTACAGGCATGCGCCACCATGCCTGGCTAATTTTTTCTGTGTATTTTTAGTTGGCCAATTAATTTCTTTCTATTTTAAGTAGAGATGGGGTCTCGCTCTTGCTCAGGCTGGTTTCAAACTGGTTTTCGAACTTGCTCAGGCTGGTTTCGAACTCCTGACCTTGAGCGATCCGCCCGCCTCGGCCTCCCAGAGTGCTGCCTCCCAGAGTGCTAGGATTACAGGCATGACCCACTGCACCCGGCCAATTTTCATGAATATTTCATTGTCATCATCTTCCTCATAAGACTGGTCAGCTACTAGATGTTATACCTAAAGAATTTATAGACATACACTTTGTCCTTCAAGAGAGGCACACGTAATAATTGTTCAAATCAATCCATATCAGTTCAGTAGACATTTACTGAGAGCCAGCTGTGTGCCAAGCACAGAATAAACTATGGTTTATGCTAAGAATCTCACAGAAGACAGAGATGTGAACAAATGGTTTTTATACGGTGTGACAAATGTAAAGAAATAGGCATAAAGTGTTTGGGGACCACAGATGACTAGCAACTAACCCTTGAGGGCATTATGCAGAAAGGGAACAGCAGAGCTAATGCACAAGGTGTGAAAGAGGATGTTATGCATAATTCAGTATACCCTATGCATAGTAATACGTTAAGTGTAGAGCTATACAGTTTACAAACTAATTTCACATCTGTTGCCTTATTTGAACCTCACAACAACCCTGAGAGATAGGCTGTTTACCTCTACTATGCATAGGTGACACAGAGAAGCAAAATGATGGCCCACTAGTCATAGAGGGCTAGGACTCAAATATGGGTCTTATGACACCTTGCCCAGTTCTTTGGGGGGATCCAGCCCCCATACAGGTGAAAAAGATATTTACAAAATGAAAGACAGTAACTGGAAGGCTCAAGAAAAGAGAGATATACTGCAGTTTGTACAGTGTTGGGTTAATTTCGGATTTAAAAAAAAATCTTTTGTTGATTCAATTCTTGTTGAAAATTTTAAAATGTTTTAGCTTATATCTCTACCTAAGTAACATAATGCACACTACTAAACATATACTTAATGAGTAGGGAGGTTTTAGGACTTCAAGATCATCATTCAGAAATCAGTTCTCATCACCTAACAGAAGTAGATACAGGTCAGAGGTGGGCAACTCAAAGCCCACTGGCACTGGACAGGCAACTTACATGAGTTATGATGGTCGGTACAATAGGGCCTGGTGTGGAATGTGGAGAATTTGCAGGATCTAAAGGCTGTAGCCTCTACTCACTTCCAGCCAAGTGTTGCCTTATGGGAGTGTAAGCCAGTGCTGCTTGCTCTTCCAATTTTTTTCCAAAGGAGCCACAAATCCATGTTTTCAGGTATATTTAACTTTTAAATTCTTCAAGAAGTAAATGGTATGGAAACACAGGAGGGGAACTGCTAAACATTAAGAGACTTAAGACACATAGCCAACAGATATACTTTGTGGACTGTGTTTGGATTCCAATTCAAACAAAACAACTGTTTAAAAAAAGATTTTATTGATATAGGTCATTAAATATGAAATGTCCAATTTCAAATCAGAAATGTAGTTTATTATATCTCCAACAAGAAACAGTACAATTAATCAAAGCATGTGCCTAAACTATTGACACAGTGCTGCCATCTTAATTCTAGCTTGTTTATGCCAGCAGTGAAGAAGCCTGGAGAGCAAGTAGCAGTGAAATCGCAAAAGGCCTTTTCCACAGCTTGTTGAGAATTGAATATTTTTCCTTGCAAGAAGTGGCCCAAAGTCTGGAAGAAGTGGTAGTTAGTTGGTGTAAGGTCTAGTGAATATAATAGATGACAGACACCCATGTGGCTCATTTTCAAGATTAAAATCACCAGAACAGAATTCTCAAACCATCGATGTGCTCTGTGCGTTCATTAGCCACATCCTTCCAAATACTTAGTTGATATTTTGAGCTGTCTGCACAGCATTGGTTCCACAATGGAACGCATAGTCGAAAACAACACGAATTTTTGACTTACCCATGATTTCACAAAAATTGCTCTTATAAAAATTTGACAGCTAATCACAAGCCAAATCACATGTCTGCAACACTAAGGATGTACCTTCATAATAAAAATAAAACAAGAAGTGTCAAAGTGAAATGTCAGAGATACCAAGTGTCAAACTTAGTACTTAAGGGAATAGGACATTTCATACTTAATAACTAAATATCAGGGAACACAGACTGGGTAATAGATCATGTTAAGAGATCAATCTTAATTTGTTGGTTGTGATCATTGATTGTGGCTATATTTTTAAGTCTTTATCTGATAGAGATGCACATTGAAATATTGATAAGTAAAATGCATGATATCTGGTATTTTTTTAAAATACCCTAGCAAAACAAATAAGAAGGGAGGGGAACGGATGAAACAGAATGACAGAGTACTGTTAATTATTGAAGCTGGATGATAAGATACATGGAGGTTCACTAAGCTAATCACTCCATAGGGGGATGTATTTGAAAATTTCCATATAGTTTCTTTTTTCATGTTGGCATCCATTTTGAATTTTTTGAAACACAGTGTCAGGCCAAATCACCAGTCAGTGAGCTGAATTCAGTCCCCAAGATGCCTATCTGCCCCTGTGCAAAGGAATAGAAGTTTAAGCTGAAGGTATTCTAAGGACATCCCCTTGACGTTACTTGCAATATTTCCCTGTCTAATAAAAATCCTTCAGTTAGGGGTGTGTGTGTGTAGTTTGTCTCTCTTAAAACTCAAGTGTCAGGGAAAATTCTAATCGAGTGTTTTCTAATTACGTGGATTTTGCTTTTTTGGAGTTTTACCCTTTAGTTTGGAAGGAAATGGTAGTGGCATGGCAGTTCCTGACCCAAATATTTCTGTCACATACGATCACACTGAGGCCAGCCAGATTTAGCCACAATGCAATCCGTCCATTGCAAATCAAAGAAAAAACCAGAAAACAATTCTCTCAACACTGACTGTTATTTAGCACTTATTAGACAAAGGATTTTATATACTGGAACTCATTTTATTCTCACAAGAATCCTTTGAGTCAGGTACTACCTTTATCTTCACTTTACAACTAAGGAAATGTTAAGTCTCAGAGTGGTAAAGTAAGCTGACCTAGGTCACACAGCAGTAAGTCAAGAATCCAGGTTTGACATACTATACAGATATGCTCTTCTGCACTAAGGGGTACTGGTTCTGTCCCTTCTCTTCACTCACTTGCTCATCACTACATATTTAGTTATCTTTGCCTCTGTGTCCGGCACTGGGAACATAAAGACGAATGAGGCATCATCTAGGCCTTGAGAAATGCTTTACAAAAAAATATGACATTTGAGCTGGGTCTTAAAGGAAGAGGAGGAACTTGGCAAAGGAATCACTAGGGAAGAGGCCTTCCTAGCAGAGGAAATGGCATCTGCAAAGGCATGGAGATGTGAAGGAGTGTGGTGCATTCAGACAGTGGACAGAGCCGAATGGATATGGGCAAGGAAAGACAGCAGTTGTGCCATTCATTCAATCAGCACGAATTTACTGGGAGCCGAGTGTGTGATTGGCATTGTGTTACACTCCAAGGACCACAAAGAGAAATCAGGTATGTTCTCTACCACCAACTGCCTTACAATTTGCCACAGTGGAGAAAGCAAATGCTAAGAATTCCAGCCTACTAATTAGAATACAGACTTGATTTCTTCTTTATTTTGTTTATTTTAGGCCTTAGAAAATAAACTGAACTTCTTCTCTACAAAATTAAAAAAAAAAATTATTCGAAAAAAGTTATTTGAATTGCAGGAAAGTAAGATGTCGTATTTTTCCTCCTCTGCCATTTGAAATGTGTACTATTAAAGTATCAGGCTTGTGACAGAGAAGTATTATGGTAAAGGATGAATATTTATGAAGATAAGCAGAAAGGTGGTCATTTTAACTTAAAAGGCTGTACTTATAGCTTATTTTATCTGGTCAAAAAATATCCTTCAAAGCAAAGTTCAAAAGAGAGGAAGAAATGTTTAGTTAGTTTCAGAAGAAGTTAGAAAAAAGACATAAAAGGATGAATATGACCCTGATAATAAACATTTTTAAATAAAGATATCACAGCTAGATGTAAAATAGGAAGCAGGGCTCAACCCAAGCAAGTATGATATAACCAAGAGTACCAAGGAAAGTCAAAAGATCAGGGATCTTATACTGGTTTGCAGCAAAGTTAGTTGAAATTTCTGGATCTGTTCCCAAAACTGAAAAATAATAGATTTCAACTATGCTTTGTGAATCAATAAGCAGCATATTAATATAGAATATTAAAATTATTTTCCTCCTGTGCAAATGAGGCATTTGGAGCAAAAGATCTCTAGGGCCTCTTTCAATTCAGACATTACGTGTTTCCTACTCCAAAACAGAAAAGAATAGCCAAATGCAAAACAAAACTCCTTATTCTATAGCAGTAACAAACCCATTCCAGGGTCCATTCTCCCAGACCTGGGGCACCATGTCCAGTGTGCAGGTTGTGCCCTGTACAAAGGTGACTGGCTAAACGGGTAAATAGAGGTTTAATTCTAGCCCCAGCACTGCTCACCAAGCCAGGAACTTCAGTCATCCCAGAAAATGTGGTACCTTTGTGTGATTTAGACTAAGACCCTATGTGCTAGTTGTTGCCTCTCCAACCTAAATGTTCACAAATAAGAAAATAGAATACTGTGCATTCAAAGATGGTGTTCACGAAGATTGGTGGGAGTAAGAGTAACATGGGAGCTCCTCCTGTATTGTACTGGTAAACACAATACAGGAGGCTGTAGTAGGTTGAATAGTGTCCCCACAAAATGCACGCCCATCCAGAACCTCAGAATGTGACTTATTTGGAAATAGGGCATTTATAGATGTAATCAAGGTAAAGATTGAGTGATATTGTACTGGCTTAGTGTGAGCCCTAAATCCAATGACTAGCATCTTTATGACCAGAGGAAAGGAACAGAGAGGCAGCCAGAGACATAGAGAAGAAGGTGATGTAAAGATGGAGGCAGAGAACGCAGTGATATGTCTACAAGCCAATGAAGCCAAAGATTGATGGCAATCCCCAGAAGCTAGGAGAGAGGCATGGCACAAATTCTCCCTCAGAGGCTCCAGAAGGAAGCAATCCAGCCAATGCCTTGATTTTGGACTTCTGGCCTCTTGACCTATGAAACAATAAATTTCTGTTGCTTTAAGCCACCCAGACTCTGGTAATGTGTGGATTCTCTAGGAAACTAATACAGAGGCCATGGATTATAGCAGCTAGGAATACTAGCTCTGGAGTCAGACACAAGTGACTTAACCTATTTGAACCTCAGTATTCGTATCTGTAACATACGATAATAATAGTATCTACCGCACATCACTTGACAATTAAAAGAACTAATACCCGTAAAGTGCTTAGCACAAAGACTGGCTCATACTAAGAATGGAATAAATGTTCCCTATGAGGACGTTGACGATGCTGATATTGATACAGCTGCTGCTGCAGCTGATGACGATGATTATGATGATGATAAGGGAAAGAAGTAAAAAGCTGTGAGCATAAACATATATATATGATTCATAAGATTGATACAATGTTAAACATATGAGCCAGCGTTCAACATATGCAACACGTGTATTCAACCCATGTGACAGGGGCATGACGAGAATGACCTGCCCTCTTGTGGCAGAGACTTGCGTGCTCACAAAATGCCCATGTGCGCTTCCATTTCCCAGTCCCATGAGCAGGGTGGGGCATGTAAATAGCTCTGACCAATCACAGGTGTGCAGGAGGACCACCCAAACTTTCTTAGACTTTGCATGAGTGGGAAATAAGCTTTTAATGTGGAAGGCGCTGGGATTTCACATTCTATTGTAGCGCTCGGTAATTACGTCGATTGACACACCTCTCTTTCACTTCTTTCATAGTTGTCCTAGCCCCACCCCGTAGCAAACCATTTGGGGAAAGAGAGAGAAAAGGGTGTTTCGTTGTGTTACACTGTAAGGGTTACTGGGTCCAGAATTTTACCCAAAGGGCAACCTGGGGTAAACTTTAAATCAGCAGAAACAATGAATAAAGACCAGAAGACCAGACTGCTCAGATGTAAAAAAGACAATGAGCTGTAGCCAGAGGAGCCCCGCTAAGTTCCAGGTAAACCTGGGCCAGCATCGAGGAGCTTATTTCTACGATTTCTGATCCAGAGAAGATACATGCATTCTCAACTAACCCTTCTGTTATCTTCAAAAATCCTGAATGAAAAAGTCTTTCTAGATAATATTGGAGAGATATCTGGTTTGGGTGGATTCCATTCAGTCACAGCAATCAAAATTCTTGTGCCCTTACATGGTATGATTAAGCACTCAACAAAAGAAAAAGAGGAAACGGCCAACAAGAGTATTTTTTAAAATTCAGTCTAATATGAACTGAAGAAATACAAAGGAAAACAACAGCGATTTGGCTTTTTGAGTCTGTTACTTGGCAACAATTATAAAGCATGATAATACTGAAATTGGCAAGAGCACGGGAAACAACATTCTGCTCATGTCTGAGTAGCAGGAGCGTAAACCAACGAAACCTTTCCAGAGGGCTGTTTGGTAATTAAAGGAAAAGCTTTAAAATATAAGCATTCTCTTTGGCTCAGCAATCTCATTCTAGGAATTTAGCTTAAGGAAATTGTTGGCAAATACATGAGATATCTGTTCAAGAATGTTTATCACAATGTATTTTAAGACAGAAAACACTGTAAACAACCTAAACAGCAAATGATTGCTGATTAGTTAAGTACATCATAGTGCATATAATAGAGTACTACACAGCAATTTTTAAATGGTGATTTTAAAAATACCAACTGGCACTGAAAGATATTCATAAGGTATTGCTAAATGGAAAAAAAAGAGAGAGTTTCAAACTGTGTATACAGTAAAATACTTATTTTAAAAATGTGTTCAGAAAAAAATCTAAAAGGCTATGTAACAAAATGTTAAGAGAAGCTATCTCTGAGTCCCAGGATTACCAGACGATTTTTTGACTTTTTAATTTTTTTCTTACTATTGAAATTTTAGAAAACATATAAATGAAATGAAGAAGATTTTTAAAAAACCACTTGATACAACACCAAGAGTGAACCAAGGTAAACTATGGGTAATAATGATGTGTCACTGTAGATTCATCAATGGGAACATATGTACCATTGTGAAGGGGGTGTTGATAGTGGGAGGGGGGCTGTGTGTGTGGTGGGAGAGGACGTGTATGAGAACTCTCTGCTCAATTTTGCTGTAAACCTAAAATTGCTTTAAAAAATAAAGTTTATTAATTTTAATAAACTAGTATTTAATAAAATACTAAAAATACTAGTATTTAATAAAATAGTAATAAACCCTATTTTTTTAAAAAAAACTATGCACTGGCACAGTAACACTTCTGCCATTTTCTACTGATCAAAGTAGTCACAGGTCTATCCAAATTTCAAGGGCTAGAGAAATCATCTCCCTCCCTTGATGGGAAGTGTCAGAGTCACTTTGGATAAAGCACGTGGAGTAAGAGCTATTATTGTGTTGTTGCGGCCATCTTTGAAAACTGCAATCTGCCATCTGAAGATTTTTGTTCATCAGTGTATCCCTAATGCTAGCTCAGTTCACGACACACATATTCCACCGACATTTAATGAATGAATGGATGAGTAATAAGATCTGTGTGGAGACAAAATCTGATATCCACATTTGAGAAATGTGGAAACTGAGTCTCAAACAGTTTAAGGGGTTTTTTCAAGGAGCACAAACATAGGTATTGGACTCAAAGGTATTTGATTGCTGATTTCAAGGCTAGGGAACTCATCATTCCAAGGGCTGGGAAGTATTGCATGGTAGTAGTAGGTGCTTAGTCCAGACTTGTTGAATGAAGAAAGAAAACAAAAATGAAAGTAGGAGGGAATGAATTATGAACTCCAGAATGGTTTTCATTGGGAAAATGATAGTCTTAGCTGTGGCACTGGGCAGATCACATCACCTTTCTAGGCCTCTGTTCCCCAGCTCAAGGTTGAACTAGATGGTCTCCATGCTCTGCAATTCTGAGTTTCTCTGTTTCCAACTCCTCACACCTTGGGATTCTGTCTAACAGCAGGCACCTACATATGGTGGCTGAGTTACTCAGCAGCCCAGATTTGACTTTATGTTTTAGATCATTTTTAATGTATTCAAAGAGCAATTACACTATGCAACAAGAGGCAATTGCGGGAGCAATTACATCAAAAATAACATATGGCAGCTATGGAAACAATGGAAAGTTATTACAGGGTGTTAAGCACAGCAGATGGAAAAGCTTTGCTGTAACCTTGACAGTTGACCCTGGAACTTCCAGATATGCAATATAATTATATGTAAAGAAGCAAAGAACATCTGGTCAGAAAAATCATATTTTTGAGTTTTCTGTTCCCATCGTTAAATGGCTCAGAAACTAATAAAAGGGAATCGTGAATGGCCTCAGTCATTGAGTCAAAAGTGAAATAAAAACTATAAAGGAAAAGCCACCTTCCCCTCCCAACAACTTTGGGATTCTCAGTCTAACTAGTCAAGAGATGTAAGCTCTTATCCTGACTAATCGAATTCCCCACTAGTGTGCTCCACAGTCTAGAGCTGGCTTACCTTTCCAGGCCACCTCTCACCCACTCCCTGACCTGGCCCGCACTCTGACCTCATAACTCACTGTTTTGCATGACTCCTTCAAGGTCCAACTCAAATGGAATTTTCTCTTGGAAGCTTTCCACAATGTTCTCAAAAAGAACCCAGGGCTACCTCCTCCAAACTCCCACAGCACTTATTCACTCCCACCTGACAGCGCTGTTGGTCACCTCATTTATGTCGTGGTTACCTGTCTGTCTCTATCTCCTATCCCAACCGCCCCGCTAGCCTATGAGACTCTAGAAGATGGAGACCATGCCGTATTCAGCATAACGTACCCCAAACACACAGTTGCATGCCTGACATTTAGAAAGCATGTTGAGTTAAATGCTAGATGGCAACTAATCAATAGATGAATTTATTGGAATAAAAGGATGAGTCCTACTGTATTAGCCCATATAGCAAATTTTATCAGGGAGTTTTTAGTGACCCTACTTCAAACCCAAAAGAGTAACTCCAATGCTAAGAATTTTAAGCACTCTGGCATGCCAATAATGAGGTTATTTAGCAGACGTAGAATCTTATTCTATTCCTTACCTTTTAGCTAAAATGAATAAACCATTTTTCTATGCTGAGCACAGACCTAGAGCTCTGCATGCATTATCTCATTTAATCCTCAAATAACCCTATGAGAAGTTATTATTTCCATTTTCAAATAGGATAGTTGAGGTCTAAGTAGATAAGTTACTTTCCCCAGGCCACAGGGTTAATAAGTGGCAAGCAGGGCTGAGATTTGAACCCAAGTCAACCTTACTCCAAAACCTGAACTACATATCACCCCATGTTGTTCTCCGTCTAGTTTCAGGACGAGCCCTGGTGTGTGAACTGTGTATCATGGTGTTTAATGTTTTTCGTCACCACTTTGTTACTTTCAATTTACTGTTAATTTTATCCACATAGAAACTTTCACTTAGATATTTCATAATTCTACTTGGCAGACACTTCATCACTTTTATCACATTTATTATCAACATTTTAAAGGCTCAGTTTATCCCACAGTATGCTCAAAAATATTTAGGGATAGGAAAACAGAGAGACGGAGTAGTCACATAACCTCTCCAAAATCACATAGCTAATAAGGGCGTGAGCTCAGGTTGAACTCAAGCTATTTGACTCCAGCACCCAAGCGCTATCATACACTCCCTTAGGGCATCTCTGTATCATCTGTAAGTCCATAGGTCAAGGTGTCTGGCACTATGTTACCCACCCAGTCAATTCCTGAGTCAGTCTAATTACAGTGACCAAAATCACATATGAATGCAAATGCCTTCTTTTCAAATAAAACAAAATCAATGTTTTCCTATATCTGTCACTGCCAGGTGATGGTGCTAAAATCTGTGCCAAGCTGTAATTTTGCCTCATCCTCTTCCTTTAGGTGGTCTCAGTCCACTTTTATCCCTAATTGGCATTGTCCTGCATTGGACCTAATCCTTTTAGGAAAACACAGGTAAATAATCTCAAATCCATAATTACTTACCTGGTTGGTCAGGTTGTCTTTTCATTGTACCAGGAGATAACTGTCTGCCACATAGAAGTGCTACATATGAGAGCTTGATAAAGTAATAAGTACTAACATTTACTGAGTTTTTATATTATATGCCAGATGCTGTGCTGAGCTCTGCACTTATGTGATCCCTCTAAACCTGATTTATAGGTAAAGAACTAAGCCCTGAAAGGCTGAGAGCCCTGCCCAACGCCCCATGCCTGCATCCCAGTTGTATTCGACTGCAGAGTCTGGGCTCTAAGCCACACAACTTATCCTCAGCATCTGTTGGCACTACTCTAGGCTCTTTTTTCTCCCTTTATTTAAGAAAAGCTACCCAGACAAAATTTTTTTTTACAAAAAAAGGAAATAGAGTACCTGATAAGGCCCAAGTCGTCTCCATTCAAATCTACCATTTTCAAGACTACCATTTCCTTGTCTGTATTTGAAGAATACCTAGTCAGCAAAAACAAAGAAATTTAGTTCTCTGTTAGAGTCTGACCCTCAAGTATGACAAACAGCAGAAGCTGACACAAAAACAAAAACAAACACCTCTGGGTTAGTGAGGCACCCTGACAAGCAGTAATCCTAGGAACTGCACCCAGAACCTCATTTCTAAACTGAGGAGATGATTTAAAGTTGTGATCAAAGTTTGGGGCACTAAGTCAACTAACTGGAGCTAAAATACATATTTTTATAATATTATATAACATGTATGTATTTCTTATAAAAAGGATTTGTCTTTGAAATTTGTACTCATATCAAATTTTAATGGAATTTCCTAAAAAGAGCAGGAAATATGCAAAATCAAAAATATTCAAGACCTACAACTTAAGTGTTCTTTTATTTTCTTTTCAAAGTAAAACAGATTATATTTTCTAAAAATCAGCTCCCTTGAAAGCCATTGAAAAATATACAGACAAATGTAAAATGTCAAGTGCACAAGTTAAAACTGAGATATTATTTTATACTGCCATAGCAGCCAAGTACTTCTGTCACAAACCTAGTTAGTGATTTTAAAAACGATTTAAAAAAAGAAGGTAAAATAATCATGTCCTTAGTTGTTCCATTCAATTATGTGGGTTTCATTTCTTACTCTTCTGTCTGTTATTTATTCTTTTATCATTTCTGTCTTGCCATACTCTCCTGGACTAAGATGATTTCTTCTAGATAACACATAATAAAAGAGCTATTGATTAAATTTGAAAAAAATGTGTTATGCACATTTTTACCTCCATTTTACCAATGAAAAAGCTGAAAGCCGATAAATTAAGATAAGTAAATCACTAAAGGTTACATAACTAGGAAGTGATAAAGTGAAGATGAGAGCACAGATGTGCCTGATATCAAAGCCCAGGGTCCTTCAGAAATCTACATTGGCTCCCATACCCAACAAAGTGGAAAGATATGGTGTTTTTTTCTACATTCACTTTTTGTTTCTCCTTGTCTTAGCTTATAAGCATGTTTTTAAAATATTTTAGCTTTAATACTCTCCTGGGATCTCACCGCATTCATCAAGTAACATCCCTGTACTTAGAGTTTTGTGGCTGTTCCCTAAAGGAAACGCAACGATTCCTTCTCACCTCGCTCTCTCCGACTGAGGATTCCGAAGGTAAGAATAAGGGCTTCGGTTGATCTGCACACCATCCACATTTCCTTTATTGATGAAGATTTTGCCTGGTTTCATATTCGTGTGTGCTATATCAATGCTCTGAAGGTTTAAAAAAAAAAAAAAGGAGGCATAAGCTTAGAAATCCTGGTGGGGATAAATAAACAGAAGAGCCCTGTGGACAACTTCCTTTGTCTCTAATTTGTGGGCACAATGGGACAAAATCTGGAGAACCACATGGCTGGTGCCATTCAGCAGGTAAACAGAAACAGCTCTCAAGGTTGAGATAGAGGAAATGCTGTTGTACAGATGCACCGACCTGATGCCTCAGCTCACAACGAGCTTGTCTCCTTGTCTCTCACGACCGCGAAGTCAGGTAGAATTTGCCATTTCAGATGACCAAAATGGGAGACTTGACTTTTACCACCACACTAGAACATGATTGGTTAACATGTGAGTGTTCCCACCTCCCTCCCCTCTCAATCCCACCACCCTCTAAGGCAGAGTTTTTCAAACCATTTTACTAAGAGCCATAGTGAGAGACACAGTTTTCATCATAACTTAACACGCATCAACATATGCATTCTAAAACAAAAGTTCACAAGCAAACTATACCAGTACTATGTGTTGTGCACTATGATAGTTTACAATTGATTTTATTAGAGGTCTTTTTTTATTTAATGCTTTTTTATTTATTTTATTTATAAATAAAGAACTTATTTATTTAAAGACTTTTTTAAAACGTCTTTTTTATTTTATTAATAAAATTTATAAAATGTATAAATTTATAAAATTTATATTAAATTTATATTAATTTATTTTATAAATTTATATAAAATTTATATTAATTTTATTAATAAAATAATTTTATTAATAAATTATTATTTAATTTAATTTTATAAATTAAATTTTATTTTAATTAAATTAAAATTTAATTTTATAAATTAAATTTTAATAAAGGTCTTTACTTAAAGACCTTTATGAGAGGTCTTTTTTTATTTAATGGTCTTTTGTTATTTAATTTATTAATAAATTAAATTTAATTTATTTAAAATAAAATTTAATCTTTTATTTATTTAATTAAAAAAGCAGTTTTTTTATTTAACACTTCTTGTGACCCATAAAATTGATTTCATAGGCCATTAATACATTGCAAGCCACAGTTTTAAAAAAACTCTGTTGTAAAGAAATTTGCCTTTGCCAACTGGAGCCCTGAATTTTGGGAGTGACCTTGTGAAAAAAAAATAGAGAAAGAATAAACTTGGAAGGCAAGAAAATGAAGACAAATATTAGCAAGGATTCTATGCAAGAAAATAGTAATCTGGAAGACAGGAGGGCGGGGACTGCAGGCTACCCACTCTAGGAATGGGAGAGAAGTTTGAGGGTATATGCTAGGAGCACCATGGTGGTCTGGAGCTGCTCTAGAGGACTTGAGAAAGAGAATGTATGTTTATAAAGTAGATCCTCTTTGCTCTTCGGGAAATACAAAAACAAAATTGGAATTATTTGTAATTACATTTGACCCCTTGATGGGTTCCTTTTTGTGTGACTTTGTGCAGAGAACAGACCACGTGGGGCCCTGTAGTTTATAAGGAACCCCAAAGCAAAATGTTTTCTGTCTCTTTAGATGACTCTATGGGGCTTACTGCCATAGAACCCTCCTCTTCCAATCAATCAGCGCCTCAGGCCTCACAGCCCATAGTCAGGACCAGAAGTTCAAGGAAAGTCAGGGAGGAGAAAGAAAGGAAAGTGCTAAGACTGTGCTCAGGCCCAAATGCTATAGAGCCCCTCCACAGCACACAAACCACTCCCCAAAGCCCTGGAAGCCGTGGGAATGAACAGCTGCCTCTGGGGCTCTCTGCCTACCTTCATGATACCAGTGACCATGTATTCAAAAGTTCGATTGCTAAATCCTTCACTGGCAATGACAAAGACAGTGTACTGGAAATATCCCGCTGGACCCGAGTGTGTGTGAGTGCCACTCAGGATGACGTTGTCTCTTCTGTACAGGGAGCCGTATTTACTCTGCAGTCTGTTCAGGACCTTCAGGAAAAAAAAAATTGAATTAAGATAAGGGATAACATAGGAGCTCAGCATGAGAACAGGCTCTGATGAGTTCAATAACTGATCCATACCAATGACATCACTTTTCAATGGCCCTTCACTCTATGTTGGAGTATATCATCATAGTAACAACAACAAAATAATGATAGCAATAGCTAACATTTTATGGATTCTTGCTATGTGCTAGCACAACACTAGGTATGTTATATACATTATGTCATTTAAAAATCTTTATAACACCATCAAGAGATAGGTATTGCTGACCTCATTTTTCAGCTGAGAATATTGAAGTGTACAGAAGTTAAATAATTTGCCCATTAATCTAATAAATAGCAAAACCAGACTCCGGATCCAAGTCTCTCAAACCATAGAACCAGTACTCTTCCTCGTTCATCGTTCACCCATTGTATTAATATTCAGACACATGCTAAGCACAAGGAGTATATGAAGTTCTTACCCTGAAGATGTTTGTATTCTAATGAAGGAGAAAGATAATAATAAATAAATAAATATGTAATATTAAATCATTTGATGCTATGAAGAAAAACATTATCGGGTAAGGAAAAATAGAGTGATAGGTGTAGTGAGTCAAGAGATTTTTGAAGAGGGGCTGTCTTTCAGCAGAGGCTTAAATGAAGAAAGTAAGCTGGTTGTGCAATATCTGAGGGAAAAGCATCCCAGGCACAGTGAATAGACAATGCAAAGGCCTCTTAGGTACTCTATTGCCTGACTTCCCAAGATGAAGAATTCAATATTCCCTGAAATAGACTCTTACACTTATTGGTCTAGGGAAAGCCATCCACTATGATGGAAGGACACCCCAGTAATCCTGTGGAGAGGCCTATGTGCCCAAGAACCACTTGTCAGCACTAACTTGCTAGCCCTGTGGGTGAGCAACCTAAGCAGTAGATTCTCCAGCCTGAGTCAAGCCTTCAAACAACCGCAGCCCCAGCCAATATCTGAGTGCCATGTCCTGACACAGAAATGATGATGTATGGCTCCTGTTCTAAAACAAGTCAGAATTGCACAACCCAGCCACTCTGGGATTCCTGACCCACAGAAAACACGAGCAGCAATACAGGATTATTGTTACTTTAAGCCACTAAGCTTTTGGATGATTTTTCCTACGGCAATAAATGTTCATTGAATTAATCAATCAATGAATATCCAAATTCATGGCCAGTGTCTTTGTATAGTGCACACACATCAAGAACATAACAGGGAGAAAATTAATGATGTCGCTGAGTACCTGTTTCGGATTATGCTCTAATTAGATGCAACCTGAGGTTTGGCATTATTGTGGCTTGTTTGTGAAAGATCATTAAAATGATCTAGCAAAAAATGCCAAACCCAAAGCAATCACTAGCAATGTTCACCTTGAGTATGGCATAAACAGTCTGATAAACTGTCTCTCTGAAGAAAAAAAAAGCCCTCATTTGTATTGTTTGCCAATTTCTGTGGTGTAAATACTCCCCCCCATGTTCAATTTCAAACTACCGAAAGCTTAAACAGCCAGTTCACAACATTCCTGAGTATTTAACGACTGGCTCTCATGAGCTGGCACAAGCCAGTTCCAGCACACCACTGGGACATAGGGGAATAGCAGCTTATGTGCTGTGACCATTCAACCTCTTCTATTTTAGGAGAAGAGCGACACCACCCTCATTCCAGTCATGTGGTCACTGAAGCAGGAAGAAGATTTTGCAAACCATCTTGCCTTATTATCCTCTCCATGTCCCAAAGATTGACTGTTAGGTTACCATGTCCACGTAAACGATCCTGTGACACAAGGAGAATATGGAAAGAGAATGTGATATAACCGGACTAACATCCTTCTGTGTCTGTTTGATCCTAACTCCAGCCCCCAAAGCCTCATCACTTTCACATCTTCTCCCACACTGTAACTGTCACACTCATGAAGGAGAAATGTCTACAAAGAGAAGGGGAAATGATCAGTGAAGGGACACCACGAAAGCTGAACTAAAGTCAAAAGCTGATAGTCTTACAATTCTGCAACTGAGATAGGAAGGTAGTGGAGAAAAGGACTGCAAATCAACTTCAAAGCTCCCCTAACTGCCACCCCCTCACATTTTATTCCTAAAGGACTATAACATGAGGGTTTTAGAATTAAATGCATTTCTTCGTGTCTATTCAACAATCGAGTTCTTAAAAAGACAGTAATTATGAGTCTTGAATTTTTTAAACAATAAAAAGACTATAAACAGCACATATAAATTTTATTTTAAATCACAATCTCTGATAGGAAACCAGACACACGAGACTTCTAGGAAAAAGAAAAGGAAAAGAAATTAAAACCCCAATCATATAACAATGCCTGAAAATAGGGATTATAAATAGCATGTTTACCACTTCATGGAAGGAGGGGTGTTCTAAGAAAGAACAAAGCAGTTACATTAATGTCTATAGCTCACTTCTTTGTCTTGTTTCCATTCCATTTCCTGTTGCTGACACTCTAGGGAGCATGACGCAGAGAGAGTTAGAAAGTCATTCTGTTTTCCTGCCCTGCCTCATTGCACAGAGATCTTCCCTAATCTTCATTAGAAGAATTCATCAATCTTAAAGCTGATTATAAATAAGCTTAATGGCACTTACTTAGCTGCATTTATTTTTCACACCTTCCCTTGGGTGAACTTGGGATAACTAAGTGGGTTCATTCAAAGTCTGTCCCACTGGGCCTCAGATTGCATGGGGAAGGAAAACTAGGCAGAGATAGTTACGTGGTGCCCACTACGGCTTTGATGGCATCTACTAACCTACACATTAAACTCCTCTCCCGTCTCCACTCCACCCCCAAAGTCTACCTTTTGACTCTTCTATTTCTGCTAATGACCCTACAATGGTAGGGTCCTAAGCAGAACTGTCTCTGATTCCTCCGAAAAGCAGGATAGTGCAGTAATAATGAACGTGGATTCTGGCACTAAGGTACTTAAGTTTGAATCCCAGCTCTGACAGTTCCTGGTTGTGCAACCTTGGATAAGTGAGTTGGTCCTCTGAAACTTGGTTTCCCAAACTCTCAAATGACATAATAACAGTACTTCCCTTATAGAGTTGCTTGGAGGATTAAATAAGTTAATATTAATATATATAAGGCACTTGGAACAGTGCCTGGGCCATCATGAGTATTATGTGTTAGCTTTTACATCTACTCATCTCTAAATCTCATTAGCATTTAATCTCCTACCCCCATGAAGCCTCACTGCCATCCCATTATGATGTGCTAGCCTCACGTCACATAGGGGAAATTGTCAGGCAAAGTAAAAAAAAACACTTCTGGCAACATTAGCTCCTGTCTTGTTCTTTCAGCCTTCTAAAACCTTGTAAAATTCCCCTGTATGAAATCCCCTCTGTTTGAAATACCTAGTAGGATCACTGCTTTCTTGACTGACCCTCACCAATAAAGCCTCAATATCAATTTAAAGAATCAGCTAACCTGTGTCCTCCCCTCTAGTTTCCCTCTATTCCAATCCATATCAAACATCACTGTCTGATTAATCATCCTAAAACAAAATTGTGTTTACATCACTCCACCACTGAAAAGTTTTCCAAGACTCCACATCACTCACAGAATTAAAAAACAATTACGACAAACACACCTTCCAGGTACATCTCCAGCTCCTCCTCTGTATGTCCAAATAGAATTCCTCTGTTCCCTCATAAAGGAATTTACACCCCTCCCTTGCACTTCTCTGGGTTCATGGTGTCCCCTCCATCTGATCTCTCCCCACCATCCATTTTAACCACTCAAAATTCTGCTCACTTAAGTGTCATTTCCTGGCCAGGTGCAGGGGCTCACACCTGTAATCCTAGCACTCTGGGAGGCCAAGGTGGGCGGATTGCTCAAGGTCAGGAGTTCGAAACCAGCCTGAGCAAGAGCGAGACCCTGTCTCTACTAAAAATAGAAAGAAATTAATTGGCCAACTGAAAAAATACATATATAAAAAAAAAATTGGCTGGGCGTGGTGGCACATGCCTGTAGTCCCAGCTACTTGGGAGGCTGAGGCAGGAGGATTGCTTGAGCCCAGGAGTATGAGGTTGCTGTGAGCTAGGTTGATGCCATGGCACTCTAGCCCGGGCAACAGAGTGAGACTCTGTCTCAAAAAAAAAAAAAAAAAGTGTAATTTCCTCTATGAAAATGTTTTCCTAATTTCCACTTCCTGAGTCCCCCTGTGATGGTCTTAAAAGACGACATGCCCACAAATTCTCTGATACTGGTCCCTTCAAGAGGTAAACCTTAAACGTCCTCCCTTGAATGTGAGCTGGACTCAGTGACTTGCTTAATGACTAGAAGAGGGTGAAAATAATGGTGTGTAACTTTGGAACCTGGGTCATGAGGCACTGTGATTTCCTCCATGCTCGTTATCTTGGGCCACCTACTCTGAGGGAATCCATCTGCCATGTCGTGAGAATAGGAAGAGGGAGGAACTGAGGCCTTCCGCCAGCACCCACATTGCACGAACCATCTTGGAAGTTGATCTTCCAGTCGAGTCAAGCCTTCAGATGACTTCCTAACTGCGAGAAACCTGAGCCACCTAGCCAAGCCAGTCCCGAATTCCTGACCCACAGACCATGTGAGATACTAAGGGTTTGTCATTTAGACCACTATATTTGGGGGTAATTTCTTACACAGTAATAGATCATTAGTACACCATTGTACTTTACTCCGGTGACTGACAGCTGTCTGTGCACTTTTGCTCTAGGCCTTTCTTCTATCCACCGACTACATAATGACCTCATAGGAGACATAGATTGTGACTCACTTAGCTATGTGTCCCGTGAAGTGACTAGAAAAGTACCTTACAAAAAGCTAGTGGTCAATGTATTTTTCCCTCTAAGAATAGAATAATGTCACTTTTAAGAATGTGGGCTCTGGGATCCGGCATACGTGAGTTCAGAATACAGGTCTACCATTTGCTAACTGTGTGAATGTTGGAAAGCTCCTTACCTTCTCTAAGACTCAGTTTCCTCATCCATAAAATCGGGATAAAGAGCCATCTCCCAGTTTTGTTGTAATTGTAATTGCAGGAGTGGGGAAGACACTTAATCTCCTGCTCCTCGTGTCCCCACAGATGGGAGAGGCTTCCATTCCACCCACTCCCCAGGAGGAAGAGATGTTGGAGTGATGCCTCTGGGCCACCTCGTCACCTGTCTCACTGGCTCCTTCACACAGTAGGAGGAGCAAAGTGTTTAACAGGTGAGGCTGACAGAACTTGACATTGCATGATTGACACTTATGGTCATTGTTCCGGTCACTGCTCCAGCCTCTCCTCTTTCTCACATTCGGGAATATGTGAGTAGACATTAACAGAACACATTCTGCCTTTGTGACCTTAGCCCACGCAGAAAATATAACTGGGTCGGGGCTTAGAAATTGATGCAAGAGAGAGAACTGGAAATATCTGTCTATCACTATATTTTTCTCTCCTCCTCTTCCTCCTCCTCTTCTCTCTCTCCCTCTCTCCCCCTCCCATTCCCTCCTCCCTTTCCTCCTCCCTCTCTTTCTTTTTCTCTTCCTGTTAAGGCCTCAGGCAGCCCAGGACACTCCACACACCTCTCTGCTAAGTTCAACTATCTCCATAGGTGGGTAACTCAATCTAAATTCAGGGAAAATCATAGAAAAGGCTGCCATTTTTTACAATACAGTTTAGCTATTAAGAGAGCTAATGCTATATTCTTTTAAAATTTTTAAAACCATACAAAAACAATCAGGATAATATAATGAACCTCCATGTGCCTAACACCCAGCTTCTGCAATTCCCAATTCATGGTCAGCCCCATGTCAGTGTTGCATTTTAATTTTCATCTGATTCCTTGCATCTATTCTCAATTGTCTGAGAACTTGACAGAGGGGTTAGTGGTTCATTGACTCTCTCCAACTTCTAACAAAGAGGATTAAATGAGAGAATATATTGAAAGTCACCTGGAACATAATAAGCTTTCAAAAAAACATTAGCATTGATAATGATTATGAGTCATCAGCAGAATTGAAAGCAAGTTTGGACAAAGATAACTTAGACTGAAATAATAAGGATCATTCTTGTAAGATTGTCTGCCAGTGTGTCAAGAACTTATAATGCTCAAGGTAGTAGGAACCCACTGGATGAGAAATCAGGAGGGCTTAGTTTCTGTCACATTTACCCACAGACTTTCCTTTAGACTGTGTCATTCCTTTCTCCCCTCAATCACTTACCTCCAGCCTGAGCCTTTGGGATACCATGCCTATGTCGATGCTGATAAACAATATTCGATTTGACCCATCAGGTTCTGCCATGATGAAAGCACGACTGTATAGCCTCGTGAGGATGCCCCGTGCATTCTGGCCATTTTTGCCAAAGCCCATCTAAAGAAGAAGAGAGAATCAGAGCCATTCTGTCTTACTCCCCTGCTCCCAGGAACCAGGCACAAATCCATAAGTATAGACTGTTTTGGCAACTCCATTAAAAAGTGGGCAAAGGACATGAACAGAAACTTTTCAAAAGAAGACAGACTGATGGCCAACAAACATATTAAAAAATGCTCAACATCTCTAATCATCAAGGAAATGCAAATCAAAACCACAGTGAGATATCACTTAACTCCAGTGAGAATGGCCTTTATCAAAACAATAAATGCTGGCATGGATGCGGAGAGATAGGAACACTCACACACTGCTGGTGGAACTGCAAACTAGTATAACCTCTATGGAACGTAATATGGAGATACCTCAAAGAGCCAAAAGTAGAACTACCGTTTGATCTGGCGATCCCATTACTGGGCGTCTACCCAAAGGAAAAAAAAAAGACATTTTATAATAAAGACATCTGCACACAAATTTTTACAGCAGCACAATTCACAATTGCAAAGATGTGAAAACAACCCAAGTGCCCATCAATACATGAATGGATTAATAAAATATGGTATAGGTATACCATGGAATTCTACTCAGCCACAAGAAACAATGGTGAACTAGCACTTCTTGTATTATCCTGGATGGAGCTAGAGCCCATTCTACTAAGTGAAATATCACAGAAATGGAAAAACAAGCACCACATAAACTCACTATCAAATTGGTACTATTGATCAACACTTATGTGTACATATAGAAGTTACATTCTTTGGGTGTCAGGCAGGTGAGGGGGAGGAGGGGATGGGTGTATTCACACCTAACGTATGCAGTGGGCATTGTCTGGGGGATGGACATGCTTGTAGCTCTGACTTGGGCAGTGCAAAGGCAATATATATAACTTAAACATTTGTTATCCCCATAATATGCTGAAATAAAATAATAATAATAATTTTAAAAAAGAATAGACTTCTTCAGAAAGCCAAAGAAAAGAAAATCCATAGGACACTATGGCTCTGAATGAGATAATATATGTGTTTTCAAGAACTATAAAACAGAAGAAGAAAGCCAAAAGCATAAAAGAGGCTGTAATCTTCTGTGTAGAAAAATGCAAAGGCAAAGTATTGCTCAAATCATTGGCAGAAGCTATTCCCCAGCCCCTGGACAAGGAAAGAGCTGGTGCAGGTCTGGAACCCTGTTACTATACTAGAGACCTTTCAGGACCTTTCTGTTTTTTTGGAATGAAATCTTTTCTCCTGCTTGCTTAAGGTACGAGAGAAGAGAATATTTCCCCTACTTCCACCCCACATTGCCCAGGAACATTCTGAAAATTGAAGGCCTTCTCAGGTTGGTTGTTTAGTATGTGGTTTTGTTTACTGAAGAAAACGATGTCTTTATAATTGAGCAATGTCTACTGAGGATACCTCGCCCTGGCTTTTACTGTAGCATCACTCCCTAAGCCACGTCAGACCACCACGCTTACCCCAAGCCCCTTCTCTTGCTGTGTCATAAAACCCTCCCACAAAAACGACACCCAGGTATTGAGAATGGCCCTCTCTGGTTTGCATTATCCCTCCTGGGAGTGTCCATTCAGGGTTCACAGTCTGGTGTCACTGAACAAGCAGCTGGAAATAATTCCTAGAATCTAAAGATTATTTGGCAGGTCGGAGCAAATTCCATCAGACAACTTCATGCTCCAGTTTCCTAAGGAAGTGTCGACATAAATGGATTTTCCACCGTCATAGCCAAGAAGTTGCGCTAGCAGTCAACAGGCCACACCTGACACATAGATGTCTTTTATTTGGCTTACACAGTGTTGGTTCATACTAGGTTTCCAGTTTTAACTAGAGTTGCCCTACATTTTTAAAGTGAAAGATTTAAATCTTCTAATGTTCAGTCTTGATAAAACTTCAAGACAAGGCAGCAATCAGTTAGAGCCATACACTTCATTTTTACTTTTTAATTTTTTTTTAACCAACATTTCCTACTGCCCCCACCCCGCACCATGCAAACTGCAGATTCACTAGACATTTATCATTTCTTTTTATCATTTATCATCATATCATTTCTTTTTGACACTGGCCTGATTCAGTCACTCATGTTACCTGCCCACCCCCTGTAGCATTTAAGCTTGCCAGCTCTGCCACTGCTCTTTATAAGAAATGGCCAATTGACTTTACAAGAGAATTCTGATAGAATAAAAGTTTCCTTCTTCCTTGTAGTACGATAATTCATACTGTTAAACAGAAGTGAAGTCAGTGAAAAAGCTAGAAGAAAAAGATGATGATATAATAATCAGGAATGAATGCAGGATGCAAAATAATAAAAATTACTTGTTCCATGGTCTCCTTAAGGAGCGCATCCTTTACTTACCAAATTGATATCTGCTACTTGTCCTGTGCAGTCAGCTCGTCCAACACCAATGTGATAACCACTGAAGTTCTGAAACAGAGGTGGCTCCGGAGTGCACGTCACTGAGGAAGCTTGGGTGGCTGTGGAACCCTGGGTGGCCACGGGGCTCTGGGTGGTTGGGAAAATATGGCTTCCTGAATCTAAAACAGAGTAAGATTTTTGAGAAACAAGATTTCAGCCCACTTATTTGTCAGCATCAATCACAATACAGTACATAGGATGGGGTTCCTAAGGAAAAATCTTTGTATATTTTCTTATATATAAGATATACAGTAAGAAATATGTTAGAAGCCTGTTTGAAATCATAATCCTAAACAGGATCTTTTTCTCACACTAGAGATGTTTCAGACCAACAATCAAGGCCTGATTGACAAGCCGTTCCTAGTCAAACTCACTCACAGCCTGCTCTTCTGTCCCAGCCAAACTAAACAGGTGTCGGGTTTCTGGCACACAACCTGCTAATCCCAACCTCCAGGGATGGGTTTCTTCAGTTCTCTCTATCCAGACTCCTCACACCTTTCCTCTCCACCAACCAAAAAAATCAGGAGATGTCTAAAAATCCCAATTTCCAGCTTCTCTTGAAACCTCTGGAGATCTGAGACAATGTGACATCACGACAACAAGCAGCTGGCACTCCAGGGGGCTGTGGCCCCCCTACGCCAGAAGTGCACCTGCCTCCACCCTGGTCACTTCCTCACTCCACCTCATTTACAGAATTTGATTGGCTCTTGTAAGGATTTGAGTTGGAGACCCCTTTCTCTAAAGCTTTTCACATTCTAATTGACATTCAGTGAGTTTTTCCATCTTCTTTTGCCCCCAGGAAAAGATGATGCCAACAAGGAGGCAAAAAGAAAGATGAAAGGCTCGAGCTCATCACTGGGCCTTGAAGAATCCTGAGCTGTGCTTAGATCAGTGGAAAAGCTCATGGCAAACACATACATGTCAGAATGCCTGTACACTGGCTATTTAGGAACAAAGGTAAACTTGATAAAAACTGCTATCCTTGCAGAAAGGACAATTAATGTAAAGGGAGATGGCCATCCCAGGCTACTTAATTGCACACTGAGCTATCAGCAGACACTGTTTGTCACAAGGTGTCCCCAGTAATCAAGAAATTTCCTACAGGCCTAAAAATAGCATCCAAAAGAGCCCATGACACTTGCCTTTGTGGTTTTCAATGGTCCCACTGGTGATAAACAAGAGGCTGAGAAGAGCCACTGTGATGGCAGTCATCATTACAAGAAGGAAAATCAGGAACATCTCCAAGGTAGAGAAGGTGCGCTTGGCCATTTCTCCTGTGGTAAAACAGAGATGGAAGAAGGAGGAAGAAAAAGACCGAACTGCAATTAAAATGCACAGGCTTCAAGCTGCCCAAGGCTAAGATGTCTTAGCTCGTTCATATAAATAGACTATACCAAGAATGGCAAGTACAGAGCACACTTACCACTAGTTCCATATCCCAAGCCCATGGCAGACAAGACCAATCAATTACAGAAGTCTTTTTGAAAAGTTTGGATGTAGATTCCAAATCTTTCTCAATACAATGCTTCTCCCGGCAGCCACCACTCATGATTTGGCATTGGCAACCGAGCTATAATCTATTTGCATTCCTGAACCATATCATACTGCTTTCATTTATGGTGATGGTGCTATTTATGGGTCTGTACATGCATGTGGGCTGGGAGCACTTCTATCAACAAAGATGACTGATGTGCCCATATTGTTTGTACTTGGTAGAAGGCTGGCTGGGTTTAGGGCTGTATGCTGTGGTCATGGAATAAGTAGAATTATCTTGTCCACATGGAGGCAAAACTCATAACTTTGGCCTTTAAACTCTATGTTCTAACTTTCAATTACTACCCGGTAAGAAAAGGGCATGGAAAAGGAGGATTAGCGTCTCTGGTCTCAAGCAAGGCATTAGTAAAATTTTCCTCTTTGGTGATCAGAAGGATCCCACACATTTTGCAAACCCTGTATCAAAGGATGAGGATGAAGAATGTCCCTATGCTCCACAAAAGCATAAAATGTCCATACAGATTCTTGAAAACGTTTTAAGGAAACATTTAAGGAAAATTCATCATCACTCAAAGCGACTATACAAGCTAAAAACCCATATAATGTTAATGAAAAGAAGTATAATAAGGTGGTTAAAAATTGGGTTCTAAAGTCTGACTCCAGAGATCCAATCTCATTTCTACCACTTATTGCATGACCTTGGTGAAATCTTCCCCTAATACTGAGCCTCAGCTTCTTCATACATACATAGGAATGCGATGATGATAATTTTAGTGCCTATCTCATACAGTCCCTATAAAAATAAGATGAGACAACGCAACAATACTTCTTTTGTTCCATGGAATGTAATAAGTGCTCAGAATGTTAGCATTTATTATTATATTTCAAAATAGCAAAGAGTCTGGGCTCCTTGCCGTCCTTCAAGAGAATTTATAGGAGGCTAGTGATAAGGGATGGTAAGAATCACAAATGGGCTCTTTAGAGCCCATTTTCTTAACCTGTGCTTTAGGAAGCCTGAGCTGTGAGCTGAGAATCCCAGGATTTGCCCCCAAAATGGGTAATTTGTGGCAAAGATACTGGTATTCCCAATAGTTACAAAATGGCAACAAGAAGATATATTTAGTATGACCCAGATGATTTTTTGTTTCAATTTGATTTAGGTGACAAGATGAAAGATAGCACGTATAGTTTGTCTGAGTTTACATTTACAAATCTGAAATTTCAAATTTTCTTTTAAAATTGTTCATAAAATATGGCAACATTGAGCCAGCATTCCCATGTGCCAAGAGTTCCCCAAAACTCAGTAGCTGCTGTTCTCATTAGATGGGGACATTCATTCTCCAGTCTGCCAGTCTCTACCCAGCAGGCCTTATCCAACTAAGTTATTGCCTGTTCTGTGCAGGCATTTGATTTTGCAATCCCTAGACTAGAGGTCAAAGACCAGTCTAACAGCAGACACTTCAGAGTTCAGGCTGAAGTGGGAGTGGATGAAGTGACTACAGCATCTTCCCAAATTTCCTGGTTATTAAGAAGCTTTCCTCATCCATTTCACCACCATAATCCTTTCACCACCACCAGCTGGGACAACTTCAAATCTAGGACAAAACGTATTAGGTCTACGCCTTAGTCTCCAGGAGTGAGGAAACACCTCTAAGATATGCCTCGGAACTCTAATGATCCACAAATGTTTGTTAGTCATTAGCTGCTGTTTCACTAGCAAACCTCAAACCCAGGTTTGCTCAAAGTTTGGGTTTCTCTGGGCCCTCCCGCTAGCCAAGATGACCAACAGCTGGACCTCCCAACCTCAGAGCACTGACCCCCAGATTGTGTATGTAAAACTGGTCACGTGTGTATCAATCAAAGAGGGTACAAAATAACACTCTTGTTTGTTTCTAGTTTTGCTCCACTGAACTGATCACTACCGCCAACCCCTTACACAAGTCAACAATGGCACTTGATTTCACCTTAGTTTCCACCTCGTACTTGGATTTGAATGATCTACCTCATGTGTTTTACCACTCCGGTTAGCTGCCAGAATTACTGCCAACACATTACCATTCTTTTTGAACCACTTTAACTGACTCTACCATCACCTTTAGGGAAATAAAAATTTGGATTAGCACTATTTATTTCTCACTGATGATTAAAATCTGAATTCAAATGTTAAAGCAGATGCCTTGTCTACCTTCAGAATGCAGATGCACCGTGGAGAGCTTAGCCGATGATTATATCTTAAAGGATTCTAAATTTCATAATGGTTCCCATTCAATCTGTCATAATTCTGCAAGCTCAATAATGAGGTTCTCATGACACAATAGAAAGCCATTTGCCACATCTGCACCACACCGAGGTCCCTGTTTTTCAAGCAGGTGACAGTAAAAAATATTAATAACAATTTGGCAAAGGGGGTTTCCAAAGCTAAGAAAATTGAGGTGAAGCTTTAGGGTTCCTTCAAGATCTCTGAGACATAGGATTATTCAAGATCCCTCCTTCCCTCCCTCCCCAAGAAAAAACAGTCATTCTTACCTGATTCTCCTATTCAAACGAGCTTTCACATCTCAGGAAAGCAAATGGCCATCCAGAACCTTGTTCTCTTTCTCCTTGCACGTTGCTGGGCTCAGACTTCTTAAACTTTCTGAAACCTACTGAAAAAGGATTTTTACAGTCAAGTCCAGGAGAGTTAAAGTTCTCATTAGCATACCTCTGTGAGCTTGGTACAAGGATAAGATTAAAGTGTATTGATAACAAAAGGCTTATACACAAACTCTCTCCCAGGACAGCCTGTTATTGCAGGTAGAAGTTGCAGAAGGCCTTCTGGACTGAAGGTCATTTCAGCCTTGATATAACTCTTCCAGCATGACAAGTTCCGTGCGAGGTCTATAACCTGGATCTCAAAAAAACGCACCTGTTTCATTTACCAGTGGCCATTCTACCTGCAATCAAAGGGACATTAGTGTAGGCTATGGATACCACCAGGCAATATTTACAACAATTCCAGTACAGAAAAGTGATGTTAATTTTTAGGAACTCACATTAAAAAAACCCAAAAAAATTGTAGATTAGCTAAGAATGTGAATAATAAATAATACAGCAGGGCAAAAATGCTATGCAACCATTAAAAATTATACTGAGGGCCGGGCACAGTGGCTCACGCCTGTAATCCTAGCACTCTGGGAGGCCGAGGCGGGCGGATCGCTCAAGGTCAGAAGTTTGAAACCAGCCTGAGCAAGAGTGAGACCCCGTCTCTACTAAAAATAGAAAGAAATTAATTGGCCAACTAAAAATATATACAGAAAAATTAGCCGGGCATGGTGGCACATGCCTGTAGTCCCAGCTACCTGGGAGGCTGAGGCAGGAGGATTGCTTGAGCCCAGGAGTGTGAGGTTGCTGTTAGCTAGGTTGATGCCATGGCACTCTAGCCCGGGCAAAAGAGTGAGACTCTGTCTCAAAAAAAAAAAAAAAATTATACTGAAAAAAATGTAATGACATGAAAAAAATTACCCAATATTATAAAAATATCATGATCTCATTTTTGTAAAGTGTACATCATTTATATATGTATGGTCATAAAGACCAAAGAAAGTACAACAAAATGTTAAGAAGTGAGAATTTGGTGATTATGGGTGGTTTTTGTTTCTATATTTTTGCTTGGTATTTTCCAAAATACCAAGCTATATTACTTTCGCAATGGTGAAAATAAAATGTTTTTCCTTCTCTTGAAGAATGGATACTATAAAACAACATGAAGTTAAACAATGGACCTCAAGAGACAAAGTAAATCCTAGTAAATCCAAGCTGTCCAGCACACATTTTGCAGAAAGCCACATAGGCTGCTTAATTCCTTGCAGAGTTTGAAAAGAGGCCCACAAAGTTCCAACTGAAATGTTAGAGGTATACATGCCTTCAGACAGGGCATTTAGTAATGTATTTTAGATTCCTCTCTGCTGCTACAGAGGGGAACAGGTTAAATCATGGTATTGAACAAGGTTTTTTTAAAGTGCATTTGTCTTAGAATCCTTGGTTACAAGCAATGGAGACCAAATCTGGCTAACTTAAGGCAAGGGGAAAACAGAAAGAGGAAAAGTAAATTCACCAGATGGCAGCAAGAAAAGCTGCAGATCCAGGCTCATGAAGGGCAGGAAAAAGGACAGCCCTGTGGATGTAGGCAGCAGGAGCTATCGGACAGTAACTTCAGGGCATCACCACTGGGAAGGATGCTCTCCACTGCTGAAAGCCTTTCTGCTACTGCATTCAGGAGCCAGGTCCTAAAGACAGCATCTGACTGGCCTAGCTTGGGTCATACACTTATCCTGTCCTTTGAGGGGTACCTAAATGCAAATCTTAACATGACTATCCCCAAAGAGGGAAGGGTAGTTCCCCCAAAATAAAATCAAGGTTGTGTAGATGTTGGGTGATAAAAAGAGCAGATACCCACTGGTATCCAATGACCTGCCATTGGATTTCCTTCACCCTCCCTTCTGCCTCGCAGTGGGAGACCTCTAGACAGCCCCTGTGATCTCTTCCAGACCTCTTCAGACCTCTTCCTCCCTGTACAAAGGAGGCATGCCATGGCCCATTCACAGAGTCCTGCTCAGTGGCCAATAATCTAGTCAGATGAGGTCATTTTAGCTAGGGTTTCAGTAGATGATAATGGTTTAACCTATCACCTTTCCTAGACAACATTTGAAAGATCATATCTGAACAATAAGTGGCTGAGAATTGAGGCTGAGAATCCAAGCACTAAGGCAGAGCCGGTGGAGAAAAGCTGGCTCCTAAAGCCAGGAATAAGACTAGCCTGGGATGAGATGAAGATACAGTCATTGCAAATATTTTAACTTGTGCACGTATTTTATTTCTGTCTGAATGACCCCCACATAAATCCTATTAGCTAGGGGAATCTAACTGGTTCTTCTCTACACTCTACTCCAACAAAGTCACTCATGTACACATACTTACCCATTTTTACAGACAAGGAAACAGACACATATTTCCAGAACAGGAAAGGGTAGTTGAAAGTGAGCATGATCCTGTGGTGGTTATTTTAGGATACAAAGCCCAAGTCTCCAGACTCCTAGAGAAGACATTTTTCCCCTCACCAAAATCCTACTGTCAACATCACCTTGACCTGGGCCCTGGCATGGCAGCCTCTGGAGATATAAAAGTCAATGCATTCACTCTTTATTAGCAGTTGATGAAGCAAAGCTATGTCCTCTACCCCTTAACACTCTGTCACAGAGGGGAAAACTACACAGAACAAAGTAAAGGCAACTGGGGGAAAACTGTATTCAAGCCATAAGAATATTTCTCCTAAAACACAGCTTCTAAACCATTAACCAATCATCACTGGCATCACAAATTTTCTTGATATTCTACTAACGCCTACCAGGTTGGACCCTTAAAAGTCATGGTGCTAATTTCATACACTCCATGCTAATGATTGATCACATTCTTCCACTCTTTAACTCTTAGAGTAATCAAAGATTAAATTGCTTCTAGAAAACAAGTACTATTTTATGTACATCCAGACTGTCATCTCTAAAGACCATTTCTTGCTAAAAGGGACCAGAGATGCTTGGAAAAAACGCTGGTTTTGTGCCTAAGGCAGGCATCATATAAACTAAACTTGGAATATTTTTATCATACCAGAAATTTTTAAAAATTATCAGAATTATCAAAACTATATCAAAAGAACTAAAGAGGCTCCAACTAACCAAAGATCAGTTCATTGAGCATCAGTTTAAAAAAATTAGTTGAAACATATTATATACACTTCTGCTCATGATGTCATAATGATACTTTTTAAAAGATGCTAGGGAATCAGTTCGTTATTCTGAAAATTGGTTTAAAAAAGTGGGGTGGGGTAGAGTGGGAATCAAGGGTGTATTCTGTTTTTCCTGTATACATGTATCTTGGGAAACCCAAACAGTTGATGAGGGCCAGTTCCTCTAGATCAAAGTATTCCAGCTAATAAACAAGGAGGCAATGACAAACTTGAATCTCTGTATTTTTGCAACCCCCAGTGAAATGACGGATCTGGGCAAAGATTATCAACAGCTGCTTATGTCACCAAAAGAGAGACAACCAGATATAGCAAGCCTCTGAACGATGTACCCAGCATTCTCAAGTGTTCTTACCAAAAAGTGGAACCTAAACTGGATCTCCCTCTAGATCTCAGTGCCTGTTTGTAGGAAATACAAGCGACAACTGCAGACATATGCCAGAGTACAACGTGGGGGTGCAGCAAGCCAAATCCAGACTGTGAGAAACTGTATGATGAATGAGCCAGTTTCTTCAAAAAACAAATGGGAAATGGAGAAGAGAAAGGAGGAGGCGCAAGAGTAGGAAAAGGGGGTGGGGCTGAGAGAGGCAAACAAGAACAGGAATGGGGGGAAGGAAGAGAAGGGCAGAGGGCAGAGGAGAGCCCGGCAGGGGAGGGAGGTGGGAAGAAGACAGGAAAGGAGAGAGAGAAGAGCTCTACATTGAAAGAGGCTTGAGAGACACATCAATCAGCTGGATGATGTAGGCTCAAAACCAACATTGGAACCTGATCCAAACAAACTTTTTTTTTTTATGAGACCATTGGGGAAATGTGAACACTGACTATATATTTAACAATGTTAAGGGATTGTTGTTTAAAATATTAGTGTGAGAATGGTATTGTGATTCTACTTTTAAAAGAAAGTCTTATTTTTTATAGAGATGCATTCTGAAACACAGAATTAAAAAAAGATACTACAGAAAGTGCAAAAGTAGGATGGATGGAGGGACAGTCAGAAGGACAGATGGGAGGACAAATAGATGGACCCAAGATTTGTTCTTGAATATGCCGGCTAGCGGGAGAGAGGTAGGTTAAAAACACGGTAGCAGATACTGTCAAATGCTTCACCCAACACTCATTCCAAATCTTTCTCGCATGCAGTAACTGGACCCCCATTTGCCTGTCGTTCCAGACGGAGTTTAGGTTCTGCCTTTCAGACACACTGGCATGAGATTTTGATTCAGAATTCAGCCACCTGGGGAGAGATGCAGAGCATGGGACCTCTGTGTTGCTGGCTTGGATCATAGCAGCACAGCTCTGAGCTGGCAGCTGGGTGGCTGCTTCCTCATCCCATGACCGTGGCTGAAGCAGCCTCCCTTTAAGCAGCTCATTTCCGCCATTTAAATTGGGGTGCTGCTCCTGAAAGCTCAGCCTCAACTGTCTGTCTTCGGCCTTCACGATGATTCTGTGAGTTATCTCTATCCCTTAATAAATCAATCCTTTTCTTTTTAAGCAGAGTAGATTCTGTTATCTCTACCTAGGAACTTGGCCCAGCCAAATATCACAAAAGTGAGACTCTGTGGAGGATCTGCACATTCCAATCAACTGGACCCTGTGTGTGCCAAGCTGCCTCTGGGATCATTTCTAAAGTTAAAAGTGATGAGCTGTACACCTCGGTAAATTCACTGAAAATCATTTAATTGGACGCTTAAGGTGGAGTATTGGTTGTGCGTGGCTACAGTTGGAGCACTATGTGTGTACTCTCTGGACTGCTTTGACAGAGTGGGTTTTTGAATGTAGCGGGATGGGTCAACTTGGATGGTAGCGTATTTTGGGAAATCAGCTCACTGCAGGTTGTGACTGTGGGCATTGTACTGTAAACGTTTTGTGGTTTTCCCCCAATAAAATTTTTGGAAAAAAAATTCAAATGTAACTACCTACATTGGGATAGAGAACTCTAGAATACAAATCAGGAAACCTGCATTTGAGACATAGCTGTCTGTAACCAGCTATGTGAACCTGGGCAAGTTACTCAAGCTTCCTGAGTAACTTGCCCAATTTCTTCATCTGTAAAATGAAAATAATACCTTCATCACAAGTTTCTTGACAAAATTACATAATGCATGGAAAAGATAAGGACTGACATATAGTAGCTACTCCAATAAATTACAGTATTATTGGATAATTCTGCCTCTTGAAGCCCCCATTTCTCATAGGAAAAGTGGAGTGAACTTGCATGATTTGTAAGGTGCATTTCACTTTAAAAATCCTATAATACTTCTACTTAAAAGACTAGATGACTCAGGAATTGAGAACAGCACAGCCAGCCTTTAATTTTTTGGTTCACCAATTAAAATGTACGTCTATAATACACTGAGAAGATAACTATTTGATGGCTTATACTGCATATTAAACACATATATGGATTCTGGGTCCTACACAAAGAAGAATTTATCAGTCCTATATAAACAAAGTTAAAGCTCCGAGGATCTATGGAAAACACAAAAGGATAACTGAACTCAGCTGCTCACATCAAATATGGATCCTGGAACAATTAATTGTATTTTTCTGAAACTCAATTTCCTGGTTTGACAATCTTATACTTTCATGGGTCCTAAATTATACATATAAAGTGTCTCAAAACCCCATTTAAAAAAATCCAATCAAACCCTTTAAGAATCTTTTTATAGATTTTTAACAATCCTTAAAGAATTTACAGAATTCTCAAATCTCCTTACACTTGAACATTACAAAACCACCTTCCTAAAATGGTCATGCTCATGTCCCATACCCATCATGTTTAAGATGCAGGTCAAAAACCTATCTCCCAAAAAACTGTCAGCTTAATCCTACCTGCTTCTGATCCCATTGGAATTACTGTATACTAACACTACACCTGTGGTGTTTGCACTGCTGTTAAATCATTTTGATTTTACTGTATAATTATTTTCAGGTTCTATGACATATATGCATATCACAATTGTGCCCATTTCTTTTGTACCCTGCAATAATGCATAGCACATACTCCTAAGGTGGCAGGTGTTCCCGAAATGATGGCTGCCCTTGGCACTGAGCTTTCCCTGTACAATTTATGGTACCATGACAACATGAAGTTCTGCAAATTTCTGTTAACACCACTTTCTCTTCTCTCCCATTCAAAAAAATATTTTAAAACAGTAAGCACAAGTGTCTCCTTTATGGTCTAAGTCAGGAGTCAGAAAACTCCCTTTGTTAAAGGGCCAATTAGTAAATATTTTAGGCTTCGTGGACCACAAGGGGTCTGTGCTATAACCACTCAACTCTGTTGATGAAACACAAAAGCTGTCATGGACAAATGCATAAATGAATTAGTGTGGCTGCATTCAACAAAGCTTTATTTACAAAAACAGGTGGTGGGCCAGAGTTTGCTGAGCCCCTGGTTTAATCCATTCCAATGGGCAAGTAAAATGTCATTGTTTTTTTCCTTGATTTTTAAAATGTATTCTGAATTGATTACATGCATCAATAAAGAAATCTTTACAGTGAGATTTTTTTTAAGACAAAAGCACCCCAGTCACATACTTATATAATACTTTAACACGATAACGTATCTTCTTTTTTTGACTTCTTTTCAACAGTCTCACTCTGTTGCCTGGGCTAGAGTGCCGTGGCGTCAGCCTAGCTCACAGCAACCTCAAACTCCTGGGCTCAAGCAATCCTCCTGCCTCAGCCTCCCGAGTAGCTGGGACTACAGACATGTGCTACCATGCCTGGC
>CAUYRT010052873.1:0-61801 GCA_963574885.1 Lepilemur ruficaudatus
TGTAGTCCCAGCTACTCGGGAGGCTGAGGCAGAAGGATCGCTTGAGCCCAGGAGTGTGAGGTTGCTGTGAGCTAGGCTGATGCCATGGCACTCACTCTAGCCCGGGCAACAGAGTGAGACTCTGTCTCAAAAAAAAAAAAACAAAAAAACCCTCTGCTTCAGTCCTAATTTGGACAGATTACTGTCTTTACTTACCATTTAGTTGTCATTCTGATATGTTTGATTTTACACTCACATTCTTGGATTCCTGAAGTTGCCTCTTTCTTGATTACCTTTTTGTTTTAAACTAATGTATCTTAAATGGAATTCACAAGTAAAACTTTCTTATTTCTGGCACGTCTGAAATTGTCTTTGTTTTGTTCTTATAGTCTTGTTGACAATTTGATTCAGTTTAGATTCTTACGTTTGAAGTAATTTTTTTTCAAAACTTTGGAGGCATTATTCCAAATTTTCTAGAATTAAGGATTGCTAAACAAGTCTGATACTATTCTTATTATCATCCTTTGTAGAAAATATCCCAATATTATTTAGTGTTCATATTCTTTTTATAAGACAGTACGATACTCATACCAAAATGGAACTTCCCTGACATTCTATTAGAAAAAAATATCACATGAGATTTAGAATTGATCAAGACAAGAGGTTATGTGTGTGTGTGTGTGTGTGTGTGTTTTATTAGACTTTATTTTATATGGCAGTTTTAGGTTCATAGCAAAATTGGGTGGGAAATATAGAGTATCAACAGCATGCACCAAAGTGTTACATTTGTTACAATCAATGAACATGTCATTATCACTCAAAGTCCCCAGTTTGTATCAGGGTTGTATATTCTACGGGTTTCCCAAATGGGTAATGACATGTATCCACCATTACAGTATGCTACAGAATAGTTTCACTGCCCTAAAAGTCCTCTGTGCTCCGCCTATTCATCCCTCTCTTCCCAACCCCTGGAAATCACTGATCTTTTTACTATCTAAATGGCTTTCCTTTTTCCAGAATATTATATAATTAGAATCATATAGTCTTCATCTGATTGAAACATCACTATGTACCCCATGAATATGTACATTATGTGTCAATTGAAAAAAATAAAATTAAAACCAAAAATAAATAAAGGGACATTTAAAAAGGAACTATCAGGCCATCAGAAGACATGTAGGAAACTTAAATGCACATAACTAATTAAAAGATGTTAGTAATGGCAGGTTTTGGAGAGCAAAGTTACCTAATGAAGTACTAAAAGTGTGTTTATAATATAGGTCCTTGTTAGGTGCAAGAATGTAATTTATTTAACTATCACTGTATAGCCTTTATTATGTGCCAGGTGCTTTACAGGAATTAACTCCTTTAATCCTCAGTCAAGCCTAGGAAGCAGGTAATTATCTCCATTTCACAGATGGGAAAACTGAGGCCTAGAAAGGTTAAATAAATTACCCAAGGTCACATAGCCAGTAAATAAATGGTGGAGCCAGGATCTGAAACCGACAGTGTCAGCTTTAGAGTTCATACTTTTGACCATTACACTATTCCGCCTCACAGGAAATGGCTTATAGCCAAGATGGAGGGGAGTGTTGCAGATGTTTCCTCCTCTGCTTTTGCTCAGGGAAGTAATTTCAATAGATTCCTCATCCTTCCTCACTTTTTCTTTCTTTGCTGAATGCTCAGTGTTTTTCTGCCCTGTATCAAGCCTTTGTTGCTGCTGAAGTGATATGACCTGACTTCCTTAGGGCTTTCTGGATTTTACACACACACAGATACTTGCATCTGTATAAAGTTGACTATATTGATACTATTTTGAAATCAGTAGCTTATATCATATCATAAAGGAGGCCATCTAAAAATGGAAAACTAGATTATTAACTTATTTCTCATGTTACACTAACCTAAAGTAAGGTAAAGTGAAGCCCACAATAACATGGTTGTTCAAGAAAAAATTTTATATTTATTAAAATATTTTATAGAGAGGCACTGGGCCCCTTTTCTAGCACTATAAGAGGTGAGATTATATTTTGCATTTTGAAATGATAATTTGATGTGTTCAGCTGTTCTAAATACATGTATATATCTCTGAGTTTTTTTAATTGGATCATTTGGCTATTCTCTTGCAGAAGGTGGAAATAATTATGTTCATGAGACTACCAAATTCTCTCTCCCTAATGCACGAAGGGATGAGACAGCTAGCCCAGTGAGTCTGTGCAGGCATCCTTATGCCTTGGTTCAACACCATGTGGTCTAGGGGAAAGGGCAGTGGATAGGAATCAGGGTCTTTGCATCCAAGGCCTAGGGTCGCCGGATTTGGTAGATGGCAACGTCCACCTCATTTAACAATTCTGGGACTCAGTTTGTAAATGAGGAGCTGAGCCTCAAATCAATGGTACTTGACCTTATCTGGGGCCCTGGCACCTTTAAAGATACAGTGAAATCTATGGATCTTCTGTCTAGAAAATTGCAAATATGTACATACAGAAATGTTGTGTAGTATTTCAGAAAAGTACACAACCCCTTGAGGCAATCCATGCACCCTAATGACCCTTCCAGATATCCTAGGTTAATAGGCTCTGGGAAAGAACCTTGGGTTCTCAAATTGTGGCCCATGGACCACACCGTCAGCATCACCAGGAGCTTGTGAAAATGCAGAATCCCAGGCCTCTCCCATGTCTGCTGGGTCAGAATTGCTGGGACTGTGGCCTAAGGATCCAGGATTCTGGTGCTTGCTAAAGGTTGAGAAGCACTAACTTAGATGGCTTCCAACACCCCTTTGGCTTTGAGAGTTTTATAATTGTCATATTTTTACTGAAGATCCATGATAGAGAAACTCCATGGGAGGTACAAAGAAGTGTACAGTGTGCTTCCTGCTCTTGTCTAACTTAAAATTTAGTCAGGACAACAGACTCGGAAGTTATATATGACCAAGTGGTGTGTCATAATAACATACAGGGGGATGTAGTGATTAAACTGAGTGCTTTCCAATAGCACATCTGCTATTATGGGATGGAGACATCAAGTCATGAAGCAGATGGAACTGGAGCCCACATGAAGTATGGGAGGGGGAGAGGCACCAATGTGGAAAGGAACTGTGCCAGGGACCTGGCAGAGGATGAGGAGGCCTTGGCAGGGTCCTCCTGCATCAAGTACCAGAGGTGGATAGGGTGTCAGTACTGAGAAATGGTACAAGAATGAGAAAAACGGACGTGGGAGTTGCAGCCAGACAGTGAAGATCCTGGAATATGGAAATGATTTTTTTTTTGGTACTAAAAAGAATTTTTATTCAATAACAAATTACATATCTAACAATAAATATATATCTTTATTTTGGGGTATGAAATATATGTTTGTTGAGAGAAAAAAATCATTCAAGACAGAAACCTCTAAGAACCTTGCAGACAGCTGCACCGCAGCATGGTTCACGTAAGAGACTGGTGAATCCGGAGGCGTCTTTGGCGGGCATTTTCAGCATGTGCTCTCAGAACCTTCGGGAATTCTCTGACTCAGAAATTTTCTGAGGAGGAAACAGGTGAACGCTTCAGCTTTGTGTCCTCCTTTAACCTGTTAGCCAGAAAGGCACTGCCTGATCCTGTTTGGATTGCACTGGGCTTTCCTGAAATATTCTGTTCCCAAAATCTGTATCCCATGTTCCATCCTTATCCTGTGATCTATCTTTGACAGAGCCACATGTTCAAAACTGTCCCATGGCATTTCTGCACTCAAAGTAAAACCTCACACCTCTGAAGGCAGCCAGAGCCCCTCATGGCCCTCACCTTCCCCTCTCCATCCCCTCCTCCTGCCCCTCCCCTTCCCATCACCATGCCCCGCCCACTCCCCCTCCTTCCTATCCCCTCCTTCTGCCTTCTGCCCCTCCCCTTGTCCTCCCCCCTGTGCCCCGCCCACTCCCCCTCTTTCTGCCCTCTGACCCTCTTCCTTCCTCTCCCGGTGTTGGTGTCCCCGTTTCTCATCCCCTGCTAGGCCTTATGCCCCTCCCCTCCTCTTTCTGTATCTTGTTCCCCATTCCTGCATCTTAGAATAGAACCTGGCACAAAATATAAATATAAATATTAATATTTGTCCACCAAATGATTCAAATGGGCTAAAGGATTAAAAAAGAAAACGAAAAACCACCGGTATGGAAAATGAGAAACCATTAAAATCTTAGGGTCCTTTTTAGGATAATGAGAGGTCAACTGTGTAAATGTACCTTTATTCTATGTTGTATAGATTTTTTAAAAAGAATGTATTCTTTTTGTTCATGTGGGCCACCACTCCCGTCTTGTTCTCATTCACGTAAAAGATTTTTTAAACTTAACTTCAGTTGACTATTTGTGGCTGGCGTGCGAAAGAAGTGAGGAAACAGACAAAGGAGAGTTAAGGGTGTGGAGACAGCTGGCCAGAAAGACTGGCTGCGCTCTCCAGAGCACCGGTTCCTTTGCAGAAAGGGGCAGCATCCCGAAGAACCTGGTGTGGCTGGCGGGTAGGATCAGTCTGTGCAGGTCGTGAGGACAGCAGGAGGGAGCCCACCCACTTCCTGAGCCAGTCGGAGGGCCATGCGTCTTTTTCCTGATCCCTAGAAAACAGGATTGCAACATAGCCCACAGGAAAGCGACCCTCCTTCACTTACAGGATTAGACATAACACAAACCATTTCAAGAGATTTTTCTTTCTTGATCCTGTAAATCTTTTCTTGCTAAATTCAACTCACATTCGGCTTCCCTATGAGTGAGATAAAAAGCATCTTGGAAAGCAGTCTGCACATTTTTATAAAAATAACCTTTTGTTTTTGATCCCAAAGTCTTAATTTTCCGGGTAGACCTTGTTGCAGAAATGATAACAGAAGACAGATGAATGTTCCTATGGTAATTAGCTCCGGGATTCAGGTGGCACAAATCCGCCGTTTGCATCTGGGGCCCCCGACAGAGCTCTGCTGAGAAGAGGCAGTGAGATCTTGAACTCTGCTTGTAAAGTAAGTGTTGGGGTGTGCATGCAACTGCTACAATGCAAACCACCTTCTCTGGAGGATCCAAAGTTGCAGCATTCTTGGGTGAAATAAGAGTTCTTCATTCTACCGCCATCATTTGTTGCTGTTTACAAGCACAAGTACTTTCATGGTCGGGGAGGAGAGAGTGTGTTGTGTGGACCTAACGGGCACTTGCTCGCTCAGCCATGCGAAGCAGGGGAGAGGAAAGATTTTCCTTTTTGAATCAAGCATCGATGATAAAAAGACAACAACAAAGAAACATGACGTGGAAGTCCTGAAATGGGAAAGTTTGTCATCTTCATTATTTCTTACTGCCAAGAGGAGCCCAACTTAATAGCCTTTCGCTAGCAGGCACAACAGTAAAACATGTCTGGGGGAAACATGAGAAAAAGCCAGAGGTGGACACAGCTAATTGTATTTATGTCAGGTCTGGAGAATAATCAATATGCCCTTGCTTTATTATTTGTATCTGGCCCAGCAGATACACACCTAATGCTCAATATTTTTCTTAGCTTGTTTTATCGCTAGAGCTCCTGGAACTCTGTGCAAATGCCTTCCCAAAGAAGAGGAAAGATTTCTGTAAATGGTTGTGCTGTTAAGCAACACCCAGGCTTAGGGCACTGGATAATATCTTCTGCAACCATAGTTTCTTTTTGGTTTTTACTATAATCCTCTCTTCTTGGGCCGCAGTCTCAATGAGAATTTGACAGTCAGATTACAGTTTTATGTTTCCAGAGTTGGCTCATTCTCGGCCCAATTTTTGCCTTTGTAGCACACCAAATTCCTTAGTAGGGGATGCTTATTCTCTGAGAATTATGTTGAAAGATAAGTAATTTTTTCATATGAGGCCCCTAGGCTGAAACTGCTTGTGTTTTGCATAGAGGTGTGTCTCTTGGTGGAATATCAAGTGACCAGCGCTGATGTCTGATACCCCCTCTGAAGGGTGGGACTGATAGAGTCCAGCTCAGTGCCCATGGCCTCCCTGACACTTGTTCCAGATCACAGTTTCCTATAGCCTCGAACTCCTGGGCTTAAGTGATCCTCCTGCCATAGCCTCCCTAGTAGCTGGGATTACAGGTGTGCCACCACGCCTGGCCCACACCTTCTGCTAGTGGTGTTGCCACTGGTCCAGGCACTACCTGGGCAGGGAAGTTTCTCTGTGGATGCTGGCCTCTTTTGTGGCAGCTGACAAAGCTCCCAGCACCTTCTCCTGTCCATGGCTCAAGCCTGCAGGGTCAGACAACTCGGTGTTGCCCTTATACCAGGTTGGGAATCAAATGATGGATTTATCCTGGTTTTGGCTTTGGAGAATGGACTGATGGTGTTGACCCATATTGAGGTAGGGGATGGATGGAGAATAGCAGATTTGGGGGTGAATCAGTTGGCTCCTGCTTACTTCTCAGGCTTTGTTTTTTGAACTAGATTCAGAGCCACTCCTAATAACGAACCTGTTGAGTTCCCCTGTGGCAACAATAACCTGCACAGCTCACCTTGGGAACAAGAGTTGTGCCATAGCCATGTTGCTTCCTGTCTCCCCTGCATCCTGGCTCAGTGAACCCCCATACTCCTGGTGGGGCTTCCTAATGGGACCTTGCGTCCTCCCCACACCCAATGCCAGGTCATGATTATTGGTACAACAGGTGCACAGAAACCCACGCTCAGAGACAGGCAGGCCACCCTGCCGGCCACAGCACCTATGGCCCCACATCCAGGCCTGCGCTCCTGTGCTTGCCTTGGACGCCGGCCCCCACCGACCTTGTGATGTAAGACCCTAATCTTGTTTTGATTTTCCACCACTGCATTTCATCTTCTTTGCTCCAGTCTGGTATTTAACAGCTTTAAATGCATTCCGCTCTTTCCCAAGCTCTGTAGCTCTTGTGAGGAATGACAGGGTTCAAATTTTATTTTGCAGAGTAGACAATTTTACCAACTATGATAACAATAAAAGCTCTTTCTTTTTACTAAACACTTACTAAGTGCCAGCTACTCTCATAGACATGTGTTATCTCATTTAATCTTCACAGCAACACTGGGCAGTAGGTACTTTTAATATACCTGTTTTGCAGAGTAGGAACTAAAGCCCAGAGAGGTTAAGCTACTTGCCCCAGGAAACTCAAAGGTCAGTGGCATGGGAGAGATTTGACACGGGGCCGCTTGGCTGTGGCCCCTAAGCCACTACACAGGAGTGAGGTTGGGCAGAGGGGAACATGGGATTTGGTTTTCAGGGGAATCTCCCCACAGTTCAGAGGCTTTCTGCTCTGACTCACGGGGGACCACAGCACAGACAGCACAGCCCCAGTCTGAAATCTGCGTGGCTGTGGTCCCACAAAGAGGCTCTTGAATTTCTTGGTTATTCCTTATCACTGGCTCTTCTATTTCCTCTCACAAGAAATCAATAGCTGTTTATGGCATCTGTCCTGTGTTTTTCCTTATGGGCATTTGGGAAAAGTGTGATTCGTTACTTACCCAGGTGGGTTAACTTCTCTGTAGAGCTCTATCCTGTGAAAGTACATGTTCACGTGAAAACTAGGATATCTTTTTGTGTGTCCATGGGATTTCTGGGCACTTTAAAGTTGCCTATTAATTTTCGTTATTTGGTGCATCATTTGTTTCTATTTTCCTTCTAAGAGCTATTAAGTTAGTTCATTAGAGCTATTGCATAAAAATATGTAAAATGTTCCTGTACTTTATGCCATTTCTAAAAGCCACATGTGATATTAATAGCATAATGCTAAAAAAAAACTTTTGGTAAATCTAATTGTGATGGCTTTTGTGACATTTAAATCAATTTTTAAAATTTTAAAATAATTATGTGGCATGTTGTGGTACATTTGATTTTTGACTTAAACTGAACATTTTTATATATTTTATTTTTACTCTAGATTACCAAACAAAATTGCATATCAAAATTTTAATGAGTTTCAACTAAGGAGCAGCCTGCTTATATAATTGCAATCTCTTTCTACATATTCTATCTTTTAAATTTGTAATCAGTATGTAAAGGTAGATTTTGCTAATGCTTGTGATACTAGAAGTCTAGTTTCTTTCCTAGCTGGTAAGAAGTCAGAAGTCCTATTGTGTGTGTGTGTCTATTATATTTGGTCAGTGGACCTCACAACAAAATAATAAATGGGCCCAAGGTTTTGGTAATTCAGAATATTCCCAAGTAGCTGATTCCCTGGGATAGGGATGCTGTAGGAAGCTACTCTTTGGGTACCAGAATAAAAGAACTCTATTATTTCCATGTAGAAGACCCACCTCAACACCCCGCTGGGACCTCCAGACATACTTTCTTATAATATTTTCTCCCCCAGGGACCTTGTACTTTCTTGCATTCTGGCCTGTGGACAGGAGCGTCTCAACCCAACAGGCATGTTTTAAATAACATTGAAATTGGCAACATAGCCAGGCACTGTGGCATGTGCCTGTAATCCCAGCTACTCAGGAGGCTGCAGTGGGAGGATCACTTGAGCCCAGAAGTTAGAGAGCAGCCTAGGTAACATAGCCAGACCCCATCTCTTTAAAAATACCCAAATAAATAAATAAATATAACTTGGCAACATGTCAGCTCACACACAAAATTGTTATTGCAAAAAGATACATAGCTATTTTTTGGTTTTGGCAGTAGCTATGTAGGGTAATTCACTTCATCATAATTCACCAATCTGATTTTTTCATGTTTCTGTATGAATTTATACTTTAGTAAACACAACTTTTTAAAAAAATTATATTAGAAAAATAATGTCACCCAATGTCAACTTATAGCATCCAAATGTATTAACTGAGGAACAAATAACAGTAGAGGGTCCCTACTCAGTAAAAATGCTCAGAATGTCCATTTATATACAGTTATGGTACAGAACTTTCTCTGTTGATGGCCTTTGACTCTACAGTTGCTCAACTTGCCACAGGACCTGTCCTGCTGCCTCCAGATTCTGAGCATGTTCAGTACATATGAACCCAAAATCTCACCCATTCAAACCATAATTTGCTCTTCAAGCTAGAACTTGAATTTGAAGGGGAAAGTACGATTGTGAATGTGTGCTTTTAAATTCGTGATCTTTTTATTTAGGGAGTTTGTTCCAAATTTTTTTTAAAAGGCATCTAAACAAAACTTTGAGATTTTTGTCGCTGCTTGCAAGTTATAATGATGAAGTTAACTTCAGCTGAGCTGGTTGTGCTCTTTCAAGTTTTATCCAAGAAATGTTTCATTCTTTTTAATGAAAACCAATGGATTTGGGCAAAGAGTGGTTGGATTTCTGAGCTATTATTAAAAGAAAAAGGAATAAAGGCAGAAACAAGTCTAGGGAGCTGCCCTTACTGGATCTTTGATAAAAAGTAATATAAAAAATATGAGACTTGGCATTCAAAGAAATAAACATTATAATCTCAACAGATCTGACGTAAGAAATAGGCATTTCTTTCTTGGCTTTGGGCAAAGTTAAGTTGCAAGAGGAAAACTGTAATAGAAATGGATTCTTTGGTCCTTTTTGTTCTTCACTTTTCCTCTTTCCTCTCTCATTTCATATCCTATTCTTTTCTCTGTCACCCTTTTCTTTGCCTTTCCAAAAAAGACTATTGCAATTTTGAGACTCTCATGTGCGTTAATAGGTAAGATGAATTTATGAGCTATTTACTAAATTGGCCCTATCTGATGGGATCTGCTTTGCTTTGACAAGTAAGTTAGGGGATATATTTTCTGAACCAGTGAGAACAAAACATGAACGGGCAAGGTCAGAGACCATCACCAGCCTGCTAAAGATGTGTGGGAGAACTTATAATTTATGACACCATGGTGTCCTTTGCCTGTTTATTGCCTTGCACATAGCTGTCCTGATTTGTATAAAAATTTGAAGGGATTCCCTCCTGTACATAAGCTTCTCATACCCTTCTCCCTCCATAAAAGCACATTATAAAAAGTAAATTCCTTGCGTGTTGAATCTAGTTTATAAATGCATTTAGGATTTAGCCTGCAATTTTATGTCTGCCTGTTTGGGGGATTTTCTGCATGAATGGAGAAGTGTAGTGGAGATCAGGGCATTCTGTACAATGTCTGAAGGGTATCACTTGTCTTTTTGCTGTCCCTCCTAAAAGGAAATAGGGCACAAATAGGGCTGGGAGCCGTAGGCCACCCAGTGACCTCAGAAGGTTGGATAAGCGTGCTAAGATCCTGTGTGCTCAGCTGTAAAGATAGGGACACTGATGAGTGCTTCTCTTACAGTTGTCCTGAGACATATAAAGCATTTAGCCTGGCCATGGTGTGTGTGCTTGATAGACGAGTGTGCTTACAATCAGGAGGCCACAGCTCACCTTGACCTTAGAGCACACATCCCTTTAAGCCCAGCAAAAGAAGAAGAGTTGGATTCACCATGCTACATGATTCTGGCTTCTACATAGCGATCTATTGGTCATCTGTGTGCCTCACACCTTCAGTTCTTACTGAGGCTTTCGTTGAGTCTCTCATTTAAAATTCCAAGTCCTACCCTGCTCATCCCACCTCATCCTGATTCTGTTCCTACATCATATCCTGCTTTTACTCAATGCTATCTATGACTTTTTAAGGATACCGTGTAACCTATCGATTTGTTGGGCTACTGTCTATCTCAGAAGTAGCGTGTGAGCTCCATGAAAGCCAGGTATGTTGGCCCGTTTTAGTTTTTGTTTTCATTGCTGAATCCTCAGTGCCCTAAAAGAGTAGCTGACATGTAGCTCATTAAATATGCACTGACTGAATGAAAGGAAGAATGCATGCCACTATGACAAAGTCTGGTTAGGTAGTGAAGCCAAGATACTTAGGAAATGATAGAGAACTTTTCCCATCTTTTACTTCACCTGGCTAGAATTAGGGTTTTAGAGAAGACACAAGTTTAAATCCTAGTTCTACCAAGAGTATGACCTAAGGCAAATCACTTACCCTCACTGGGCCTCATCTATTTTGTCTGTATAATGGGGACAATAATGCCTGCCTCTGTGGTGCTAGGATTAAATGAGAATATTGCTTTGAATGTGCTGGGCATGGAAGGGCCTTAAAAATGTCAGATTCTTATCCTTTTGTCCTCAAGAATATACCTTGAATCAAAATGCTAAAAAATTTCATGAAAACTCTGGCACTGGGACAATCCACATGCCAGTTTGTTTCATGAAAGCTGCAGGCTACCCCATTAATCAGATATTTGGAGCATTGGATAAAATAACAATTGTAGCAGGCTGGATGGCATCCCAAAGATCTCCATGTCTAATCTCTAGAAGCTGTGACTATGTCATGTTATATGGCACAGTGGACTTTGCAGAAGTAATTCAGGTAGGGGCCTTAAAATAGGGGGACTATCCTGGGTTGTCCAAATGGGCCCATTCTAATAAGAGCCCTTAAGAGCTGAGAACTTTCTCTGGCTGGAGTCAGAAAAATGCAGCAGAAGGAGAAGTTGGAGAGATTCAAAGTATGGAGAGATTCAAAGTATAAGAGGGACTCAACCCACCATTGCCAGGAGGGGCTGCATGGAAAACAGGTGAGGAGTACAGGCAGCCTGTGAGTGTGGAGACCAACCCCCGGCTCACAGTGAGCAAGAAACAGGGACCTCGGCCCTACGACCACAAAGAGCTGAATTTGGCCAACTACCTGCAGGCCGTTAAGTGGATTCTTTCCTTGAGCCTCCAGTAAAGCCTGCAGTCCTGCTGACACTCGATGTCAGCCCCAAGACGCTATGCAGGGGACCTGGCTGAACCCAGCCAGGCTTCTGAACTGTAGAAACTATAGATAAGAAATTTGTGTTGCCTTAAGCTGCTAAGTTTACGGGGATTTATTATGCAGCAATAGACACCTAATACACCAATGCAGCACACTTAAAGTGAATGAACTTTATGTTATGTAAATTATTCCTCAATAAAGATGTTAAAAAAAAAGAGCAAGGTGTTAGTAAATTACAATAGGTAGATAAGAAGGCCAGGAAGGTGAATAGTCATACCCAGGAAAAGATTTTGTGGTTTACTAAGATAGGCTGAAGCAGAATATTTTAATTCTAATGTCTCCCTCGGAATTTCACGTATGAGCGAAAACACATTATGTCCTGAACAGAGCGTCTCCATATTTACAGAGAAATGCACAGCAAAGAACACAAAATTCATTTTGAAATAACATGAAAGCACCGTCTTAATTTTAGGACCCAAGGTTTAAGAACTTAAGGCTGTGAAAGAGAAAAAAAAAGATTCAGACAAGTTAAGTAGATTTAAGGTAAAGAAAGGATAGACAGGCTTGAAGCTCTGACTCGGCGGGGGGGGGCGGGGGGGGAGGCAACACACGTAACCTAAAAATTTGTACCCCCATAATATGCTGAAATAAAAAAAAAGAAAGGAATATATGAACACTCATTAAATCATTCCACTGCCATAAGAATGCTTATCGGAGTATTTTGAGCCGGAGGCTTTGTAGGGGCTGGTTCACCACCACCGTCAGAAGCCGTGTCTTTCTCTAGGTGGTTCCCAGGGCCTCCTGTCATACGCTAGTTTGAATTAAGACCGAGGAAGATATATGCTTGGATTGGAAAATATAGGCTTTTACAGTGATGAACAGAAAGATTGAAATGTTCTGGGAGAGAGAGCAAGCTGTTCTCTTAGTGCCTTTAATCTTTGGATTTTTATGTGTCTTATTTCAGAAGGGGCCAGGGGCTAAATCCGATGTTTCATATAATTATTTTAGGTAAAGTATAGGAACCATTTTTTTCCTCTGCCAAGTCTACACTGATTTTTCCCTCCAGAGAATGATTAAAAGGGTGTCATGAAACTTTGAACCTACCTTAGTATTGGACACGAAGATCTTTTCTACATCACCAAGAAAATGTCTGTTTTTCTGACTCGTTAGTGACCAGTACTGTCATATCTGTTTGATGAAAACTGGAAAATCACAAAGAATTTTGTACACAACTTTCCATCACCTCTCTCGTTATTGTTGAACTGTCCTGTCTCTGATTCCCTTGTTCTTCCATTTGAAAACACAGTATTCATTTTCTGATTGTGCTGAAATCCTTTTGCGTTGAATCCTGCTTGGAATAATTTGGCTATCAGATGGTTTTTGAAATATTCTTCTAAATACATATTTTAAAAAATAGCAATAGTTTTATTATACGATCTGGTGTTTAATTCAAGTATGAGCATAAAAACTAAATGACCCAAGAACAGCAAATGGTGTATTTCAAGCCATTTCTACGACCTCAGAATTCTACCACTGGATGTAATAGAAACAGTACTCTCCTGGTTCTACGTGTTTTACTGCAAAGACTGCAGCTTTAGAGGGACATGGACACGTGTCAGAATTCTGGTTTTGCTGTTTAATAACTGCAAGTTCATTGGCAAGAAATTGGTTCTTCCAAATGCAGATTTCTTGATCTGTGCTGTGGAGGAGATTCATGTAGAGCACCTGAGGCAATGCCCGACGTGCCCAGCATTTCTCTCTGCCGTTCCCCAGGCCGCTGCCACTCAAATTCCATCATAACATGGTCCTAAACAATATTCACACTTAAAGGGAATCATCTGTTATTATAGTCACTCTCTAATCCTTTGCCTTGGCAACTTTTGAGGGGTGTATGAATTGATTTGTTTAAAAATTATATACTGTAACATTTACTTTTTTGTATGTGCCAAGATGTGCGGAAACATAATTATAATTTTATCACCCAAACAAATTCCCCTGTACTGACACTTTGTAATCAGACCTTCCTCCCATCCCACCCATCAACATTGATCTACCCTCAGTTCCTAAGGCTTTGTCATTTTGAGAATGTTACATAAATAGAATCACACAGTACGTAACCTTTTGAGATTGGCTTCTTACACTCAGTGAAATTTCTTTGGAATTTATCCAGGTTTTTGAGTGTATCAATAGTTCGTTCCATTTTTAAAAAAATACATTGTATAGATAGAACGATGTTTATTCTTTCACCTGTTGAATGACATCTGGTTGCCACAGTAGTTTGTATACTTACTGAACATGCCCTTCCCCTCTTTCCCTCTTTTGTTTACAACAGTTCCAAGACCAGGAATGCAAGACTCCGTGTTCTGCCTCTGTTTTGCATGGCTTTCTTCCAAGGGCCCTGTACTTATTAGCATCATGAAGTGAGAAAGAGAGAGGGAAAGATGAGTTCCTTTGCGTAACCTCCGCTGATCCTTTTCTGAACCGTCCCAACCAGAATTGGCCTCTCTTCTTTTCCTGGTTTGCTCATGACTCAGCTCCATAAGTGAGCTGTAGATGTACCTTCTACACGCAGCACACTGTACATTCCTTGAGGTACAGGTGTACGTGGGCATCCAGTACAGAGCTCAGCAGATTTCCTTAGGAATTGAGTTGAATTGAATATGATCGTGAACAGGACTGAGTCTGTAAAATCTGTGAAGTAACAGGAGCTCTTTTTGCTCCCTAACCTATTTGTCCCTATTTCCCTGACTTTTCAAGCAGTGTCCAGTCTGGACTATGAACTCTCCTTTTCCCTAGGGTACCTTGCTCACAGATAATTTGCACTGAGTTCCAAATGACTGATGCCTTAACGTGTTACCCAGGAATATTTATAGTTTTAAAGAGGCCGACATCCTCAGGTATAAGGAGGAACATATGAAAGTGGAATCTCACAAATCATTCAGAGTGTGAGGGGAGGATGTGTGGACAGGAAGTGGACCGTTGAGCATTGCTGAAACCACCTTATTGTAAGAGTGTGCCTCTGCCACCTACCTAAGAGTCTAGGCTTACATGCCCTTGATCTTACTGTCTCGAACCAGATTTTAGCATCCTGGCAGCATCCTGCAGAGGCCCCATTGTGGCAGTGTGTTGTTATTTTAGGAAAACGTGGCTATATACCCAATATGATGGGGTTGCTAAGCCTGACTGATTTTTCCTACTAGATATGGGGCAAGGCATGAGTGGGGACAGTCCTGACCACAAAGAATCGGTGGTCCAGTTCCAGAGCGTTTTAGTGGAGAGCAGGAGGGGGTGCCACAAGTGTTCCACAGGTGAAGACTGAATTCTTAAAGTTTTCACACACTGCCTGCCCAATCTTGGATCTGTGTTCAGCCTTCCTTTACAGGGGCCCAGGTGAAACAGATGCTGTCTGTACATAGCACGTATTCCATAGTACCACTTCTCAAATTTTCTAATGTAGAAGTACATTGATATTCTAAATCCACCTTCCCGGGTCAGTAGCTGAACAATGGCAGATAAATGGTATTTATGAATCGGCCTAGCCTATCCATCCATCCAGTCACCCATGCACCTATTCCTCTGTTCCAATGCCTGCCACCTCATTCCAAAAGAACGTGAGGCAGATACACGAGAGTGGCTCAATGCATTTTATGAAGTGAATGCGAGCAAGACTTCATTCTCCAGAAGACTTGGCATTTGCATCATGACCATTAATTCTGATCTGAAACCTTTGTTTTCGACCTCGTATAACTAACCAAACCCTGTTCCGGTTGATATCTACATGTAGTTTCTACAAAAAGTCTACTGAAATATTCTAAGCCTTCACTGACTCATTCTGCAGCCAATTTCTTCTGCCCCCTAGAATTGTCACATACATATTCTCCAACTTTATAAATGTCTTTGTGTTTTCCAGGTGTTTTGTGGTTATCTGAGGGTGATTGTTCTGCTCTGCTTGAGAAAAACCTAATCTTCTGATTCTTTGTCTTCTCTAGTGCTTATCCTTTTACAGATCTCAGAGGGGTTGGAGTTTATGAGGAAATCAACCAGCATTTTACTCAGCACCTGATGTGTGCCAGACAGAGCTAGGACCATCATACCTGCTATCTGTTTCATGCTCACAATGTACCTTAGAGGAAAATATAAGTGCTTCTATTTTTACAGACAAGGAGACATGTTCAGAGAAGGTGATTCCCATTGCCAATCAGTACAGCATCAGGATTTGGATCCAGATCTGTTTGACTACAAAGCTGTGACCCTTTCTGTGGACGTTCTTGGCAGGGTCTGCCTGTTTTGACAGACATGCTATGAATAAAAAATATGTGGAAAGTCACCAAGATTTGGTTGTAAGCACCGAATACTTCCCCTTTCTGGAGATTCACAATACACGTGGGAGTGGTGTGTTTGGCAGAGAAGCCAGATCAACAAACCCCAACTCATCTCACGCTTCACTCTCCCTTTGTTCTCTTTCTTGGCGCATTCTGGATGGAGAAAGAGACCCAAGAAAAAATGCCTCCTAGTGTGCATGTTACCTGCATTCACAATAGCCAGAAACTTGAAAAGAATTGCTTTGAAGGCATGACAGAGGGAGGGCCTTAAAGTTTCAAATGAATATTAATTATGGAGGACCCAGTATTGTTCATCTGAGAAATACAAAATATGTCGAGTAGAAAATACACATTTATGGTATCGTCTTTAACTTTTATTTTAATGTAAAAGTTTATGTAAGGGTTTTTTTTTGTTTTTTTTTTTTTTTTTTTTTACAAGTGTGTGCCCTGTTCCCCAGGCTAGAGTGCAGTGGTGTCATCATGGCTCACTGCAGCCTCAAACTCCTGGGCTCAAGTGATCCTCCTGCCTCAGCCTCCCAAGTAGCTGGGACCACAAGCTTGCGCCACCATGTCTGGCTAATTTTTAAATATTTTGTAGAGATGGGGTCTCACTATTGCCCAAGCTGGTCTCGAACTCCTGGCCTGAAATGATCCTCTTGCCTCAGCCTCCCAAGTGCTAGGAGTATAGGTGTGAGCCACTGCGCTTGCTTTAGTTTATGTAAGGGATTTTAGAGATGCACTTGGGATTTCAGTCACCCAAAATTTTTTTTCATAAAGGCTCAAGCAGACTTTCCAATTACAGGCATTTTCATTATCACTATCCTTAAAACACAGGAATCACTACTACTAAGCATGCACTTCTTTAGGCATGCACTTGGCAGCAGAAGCCCCTGCAAAGTTGGGTAGAGGAGACCCAGTGCCCCTGAAAATGATGTAGGAGTCCAGGCACATGGCACTGACGCCAAGATAAAGCCCCCCTGCCCCGTACAGTGAAGCCCTGCATGCACAGCCAAAGGTGGAATTTGTCAACACTTGGTCTGGTTGGACCGAAGTTTCCCTTTTTAACACTGCGGCTAATTTTATTGAATGCATTAATAGTGGAGACAAGATTGAAAAGAAGATGTTCAAATTAACTAGGGAATAAAATTTCAAGTGTCTCAGACCCTCTGGATATGAATGTACATTTCTCCTCATTGGAACTGCAATAAGAAAATGCCAAAATAGAAGGTACTTCTTAAACTGAGCCATGCAAAAATCTCTCCGCGTAAAAGACAGGAAGAGACACCATAGATGGGTAAACCACATGATCTTCCTGGGACACTTGGATTTGATGTTGGGTGATTTTAAACTTTATTTATTTATTTTTATGTGTATTTTTTAACTCACCTTTGGTGCATTTGGAGAAAAACTTCTGTTTTGACGTTGAATACATGTGTGTGTCAAGGAATAGCGTGAAAGACCACAGCCAATTGCAGTAAGATGTGCACACGTACATGCGCACGGTGCGCTTTCCCGCCCACTCTTCTTTGGCCAAAGCCTTGGAGCCCAAGGGTCAAGTTCAGGCGTTAAGCTCCTCCTGAGAGGTGAGGAGCACTGTGAGAGAAGACGGGGTGAGGCAGCGCTGACGCACTTGTATCCTCTGTACTGGGGACAGGGCCTGCGGGAACCTGGGGGAGGCCGCTCCTGGCCCAGGGAGGGGCAGAGGCTGCTCTGGCCTGGTGGGGCGGGGCGGGGGCAATGCTGGGCGGCACTCGGGAGCCAGGCCCGCCTGGTACCTGTGTGGCCCCTGAGGTAGAACAACAGTAGGTTCCTTCTGGGTTTTTTTTTTTGTTGTTGTTCCATTTCACCTGCGTTTCTGCCCTATTTCCAGTCTCTGGTGTCCGTTCCTGCCTCTGGTCCCCTCATGCAGTCTCTAGGCTCTTCTCATCCTTCTATCCCTGCCTTGGCCCCCATCTGCTTCGACTGTCGAATTTCCCCACGTGCTCCAGACACCATCCCCAAGTCCCAGAGGGCTCCTTGAAGTTGAGTGAAATCATTGAGAAAGGCGAAGAAGAGATTTATGTCCACCTGCTCACTCAGTCCAAGCAGAGCCTACCCTGGGTATTTTTACCTCCTGGAAGTCCTGAAAAAGTGGGGTGGAGATTGTACCAAAATATACAGGAAGTTCTTGCCAGACCACTTAAAGCTTCATCTCTTCAGGGTGAGGGCTCCTGGTCTATTGTAACGTTCAACTAATGTGTCTCTCTTTGAAGGATGCTTGAAGAGTCATGTGTTGCTTATCGGGGCTATGTTTTGAGAAAGGTATTAGGTGACTCCCATGTGTGTGAACGTCACAGAGTGTCCTCACGCATACCTGGATGGCACAGCTTACTGCACACTAGGCTGTATGGCATGGCCTGTTGCTCCAGGGCTATGAACTTGCCCAGCATGTGATGGTACTGAGTGTTGCAGGTGACTGGAACACAAATCACCAGGCTAGGCAATAGGAGCTTTTCAGCTCTATTACAATCTTATGGAACCACCACCATCACACATGCAGGTCTGTCGTTGACCGAAATGCCATTGTGTGGCATGTGACTGTATTTTAAAAGGGCTCTATTAAGTTCATCTTTATTTGGTAAAAATGTTTAGGAGTAAGGCTTTGAACAGATAAGGCTTTAAGTGGTCTGACAAGAACTTCCTATATATTTTGGTAAATCTCTACCCCACCTTTTCAAGACTTCCAGGAAGTAAAATACTCAAGGGAGGTTCTGCTTGGACTGAGTGAGCAGGTGGCCCAACCAGCTCACGGACACAAATCTCTTCTTTGCCTTTCTCAGTAAAAACATTATTCAGCTTTTACTATGTCTCAGGCACTGCAGACTCTAAGAGAAATAAGAATTTGACGTTGTCCTTGAGAAGACCGTCGTCTGGGAATAGAGAGATACTTACTTTATTTCTGTTATAGTCCTCACTAAATTGGAAGTGAAATAGTTGGAAGCAATACTCCTGACTTCAGGTATCCAGGGATGCTGTTTATTGGTTTTATGAGGTAAATGTCATGGAGCCTGTGGCCCTGACAAATGGGCTCGATGGTTTAAGGGCTGACCCCAATCAGGAAGCTATTCTTCCTGCAAAGATGAGTCTGGCTCATTCTACTGCATTGCAGAAAGCCCCGATCAGACCCAGACGGGAGCAGGGTGTGATCATTGCCTTACTACTTACAGAACTCTCAGCACACAGCACACAGCCAGGTTCATTACTATCATCACCACTATTAGTATTGAGGCATGTACGTCTGTCACTATTCTCTTCCTAAGGAAGAACTATTAACCACTAAACCCAGCAGATATCATTTAGAGTTTCTGACAATTAATTACTCTTAAGTTTCCCATATTTTGTATGGTGGAACATACTTTTCCTGTTAATAGATAATAACAAACACTGGTATCTAACTCAGAATGGGTGATTTGTATTTTCATGAGTCCCCAGGTGAGGGACCTGGTGCAGATGTTAGATGTGGAGAGCAATGTCAAGTTGCTTTGGCCTGACTTTCACTCAGCGTGAGATGAGCATCTGTGAGCAGCATCCTTGTGGGGTGTGGTCTTCATTTGGCTTATTTCTGTTCACATGTGCTTCCTAGCACAGAAGAGCAAATGGTCTTTTTTTTCTTTTTTTTTGAGACAGAGGCTCACTCTGTTGCCCAGGATAGAGTGCCGTGGCATCAGCCTAGCTCACAGCAACCTCAAACTCCTGGGCTCAAGCAATCCTTCTGCCTCAGCCTCCTGAGTAGCTGGGACTAGAGGCATGAGCCACCATGCCCAGCTAATTTTTTCTATATATTTTTAGTTGTCCGGCTAATTTCTTTCTATTTTTACTAGAGATGAGGTCTCACTTTTGCTCAGGCTGGTCTTGAACTCCTGACCTTGAGTGATCCTCCCCACTAGGCCTCCCAGGGTGCTAGGATTGCAGGCATGAACCACCACGCCAGGCCAAGAAGGTCTTTATAATTAACTTGGAGAGCACAGAGGAGAGAGTGGCTAACTTTGGGAAAGTTCTGAAAAAGCTTCAAACAGGGAGAAGATTTTTAATGGGGCACAGGAATTGCCGATGTCTTTCAGGATACGGGAACTGCTCAGAGGTTGAGGTGGGGATTTGGAGCCAGAGAACCCAGAGCTGCATCCTGGCCCTGTGACCTAAAGATGTGACCTTTGTCAAGTCATGAACTTCCCAGAGCCTCAGTTTCCTCTCTTGCCAAACGGACAGCTGCATCTACTTGCTAGGCTCAATGTGCGGATTAAACAAGACAGTCCACCTAAAGTATTCCTGGTGCCCAGTGAGGGGTTGGTAACACATATCTGTCACTGTTGAAGGGAGGGAGGTCACGTCATGACAGGAATGGCCCGCCTGCTGGCTCGGGTGCATGGGTTTGGAATGGCTGAAGATGGGATGCGTAGGGGGTCATGTTGAGAGGCAACGCTGAGATGGAGGTGGGGACCACACCATGATGTCAGGGCGAGGAGTCTCCCTGATAAGGGAGCGCAGGCTGGAATAGAGAACATAAGATCTTCACAGGCAAAACTCTGGAAGCCAGGAAGCCGGAGAACATCTTGTATTTCAACAGCTTTAATTTGAGCACAAACAAATACTATGCTCAGTAGAATGTAATCTTATTTATTTGTTAAACAGGCCCAGTAGGACTGCCACTTGGCGCAAGTTATCAAGAGTTAGTGGAGATTCCTTCTGTATTTAAAAACCATATGACTCAATTAAAACAAAAAACACTTGATAATTTGGACTTTGTGTTAATTTCCCTCAGTTAGGTCTAATTAGTGTTCCTTCTCTGTGCTGTATGTAATGTTTGCTTAGCCTGGCAAGGTGATAAATTGCTTTGGTTTACTATTTTGTCCCAAGGCCATTTGTAAAGGAAAAAAAAAAAATACCCTTTTAATGAATTAAGGTCCCCTAATAAGGACAAGAATTTAAACAAACCATTAAGTAGAAAATTGTCAGCGTAGGCATAACTGTCCATGTTTTTGTATTTAATTTTGTATTTAATTGACTCATTTATACACTTTGTGATTTCAATATAAATATGTATCTGACTATAAGCCATATATAGTATATGTAAATATGCATCTGTCATACCCCTCATTATCTGCAACTTGGTGATAATCTATATATCACAGCGTGGTGGCAGACTCAGCTGAGTGGTGTGAATGAAATGAAATGCATTCTTTCTCTTGCAGGGTTTCACAATCCAATAGAAAGACTCATTTGCATCACGTGGATCTGAATGTAAACTGATTCTGTTTTGTGTTTTTGGAGTGTAAACCAAATGCCAGGGGAATATAGGGAAAGTGAAGTTGGTGGTCAGGGCCTTATGAAGGCTTCCTCGAGATCAGATTTGAGTTGGTCCTGAAAGATTGGTAGGTTGCTACTCCCTCACTCATTGTTGAGGGAAAGTTTGATTCTACTTTTTCTACTTTTTTCTTTCTTGCCCGGATTTTGTTATAAACATCATTCTGAAAGTAAGTAGCAATATGCCTTTAGTAGAAAATTTGGAAAGTATACAGTAAAAAGATGCAAAAAAATGACCTAGAGACAAATACAGATATTCCATAAATATAAATTGCCAAGCAATATTGTTTCTTCCAGATTCAGCTGGGCCTAGTTTTCGTGTGTCCATCTCAAGCACTGGATACACATCCAGGTTAGGCCCAGACCACCTCAGTTTATACCAGCATGTGACTTGTAGTCAGTGACTTTTTATAGTAATTGTATTAGATTCTGAGTGTTTATTTTACTTTTTGAATTTAAGTGTAGAATTTCTTCAGTATGTTTAAATACTATGAACTGTTTTGAATCACTGTGACAGGCAAAATAATAATCGTATCCTATTCTCTGGAGCCTATGAATGTGGGACCTTATATGGTGCCCGGGTTTGGTAGATGTGATTAAATTAAGGATCTTGATTGAGATGAGCAGATTATCCCGGGCCTAGTGTAATCAAGTTGGGTTTGGCAAGCTCGTTCTGTGTTCTCGGTTCTTGGCGTGCTCTTGGCCTAAGAATGACCACACACACCAAAGCGAGGCAATCACAGGTGAAATTTATTGAGAGGGTACAAGATAGGATTACAGAGCAAGAGCAAAGTATAGGTTTACAGAGCAAGATACATATGCTACAGAAGACGACTGGACCCCTTGTAGCAAAAGAGGGATCTTGGTTAGGGTCTGGGTCTTGTTTTATAGTGTCCAGATTGGACCCTCCTGTGGCTCAGACATCACCATGGAACCCACTTTGATTGGACAGTTGGGAGTTATATGACCTGAGTCTTACTACACAGGTGGATCTCCCATGAGCCTCTCTGAAAGCTGGTTGTTCTAGGTCCCTTTCCAGGCTCTGTTGTACCTGTGTTGCTTGGCCCTTGGGCTAGAGAGTCCTCTGCATTCTTTTGAGGCTGGTGCACTAAATCCTGATTGGCAGATTTGTAAGGTGTTCCCTCCTCCCTCAGGTATGGCAGTTGCCCACCTTGTCCCCAGGAGCGTCCGGAGGTCCCTAAATGTCTACCTAACAATCACAAGCGTCTTTGTGAGGAAGAGAGGAAGACAGGAGTGTCAAAGGGAGAGATGTCAGTGGAAGCAGAAGTTGGAGTAATGCAGCCAAAAGCCCAAGAATGTGGTGGCCTCTAGTAGCTGGCAAAGGTGAGGCAGCTGATTCATGCCCAGAGCTCCGAGACCTTGTGAAAAGGATTTAGCCTAGTGAGACTGATTGCAGACTTCCAACCTCCAGAGCTATAAGATAATACATTGGTGTTCTTTTAGGCGTCCTAAGTTATGTAAGAAACTGTTATGGAAAGGTATAGAAAAGTATAACTATAAGGTATAGGATTTTCAGTGTTGAGTTAGTGAATCAAAGGTTTAAAAGTTTAGAAATACAAAATTTATTGTACCATATCTAAGAATCCTGAGAAATTGTACTTAGAAAATTTCTTTCCAGCCCTTTTGTTAATGAATCATTTTGATAGTCAATAATATACTGTTTATACAAATCTGAAGTTGGGTCTCCTACCTATCATGATATTTATAAGCATTTCTTTTATATAATCATCTCAGATAATGATTGTGAGCAAAATCTTCATATACTGTGCCTATGAATATTATCATTCTGTTATTGGGCATTTTTTATTCACCAACTTTATTGTTATAAATATTGCAGTTAATAATGTTGTAGATAAAATATGCATATGGGTCTGATGATTTCTTAGGAAAAATTTGAAATGGTGAGACTTTTAAATCAAGGGGTACAAGCATTTTAAGATCAGCAATTTACTTTCCAGAGATACCGTAGTCACCTGTAGCCTTAAAGCATTGGATAGCACATCCTTTTTTGTAAGTAACTATAGGATGCAGTTTTGGAAGTTGGGGAATGGATGAAAAAAGCCAGCAGCTGTGCCTGGTTATGGTGAGAATAGAACAGAAGGGAGGGATTAAAAGTTGCAAATAAACAAGGAGGGGAAGAAGTGGCGGGGTTACCACATGACAGGAACCACTTTGCAGGGGTCTCAAGGGTGGAACTCGAGTCCAGGGTGGAGGAAGAAAGATTTGTCTTGAAGCTGTATTAATAAGGTAGCAAAGAATTTTCACATACAGTGTAGTTAACAGATCACGGAACATTGTAATATTTTCTAATGATTCATGGGTTCATAATTTCCAGGAGATTTTTATATACTTATCATTTTTGTCTGCTCTGGCACTCCAAGTTTCTACGGTGCTGCCACTGAGGTCAACAGCTGTTATTGACCACCTCTGTGTAGGCCTGTGGCAGACTTGGGGAACATCACTGGAAGGAAAACAGACCCGGCAGAGGTGCACATATGAAACACATAATTATGTATAATTAAGTAATTAGAAGGGTGCAAAGTAAGAAAAAGGAGGTCTGGATGCTCTGGTTATGATAACAAGGTGATTTAACTTCCTTTGGGGGAAGATATTGCAGGAAATAATGCTCAAGTTGGTACATGACAGATGAATGCAGGTTAGCCAGGCAAAGTGAATGCGAGAAGGGAGTCCCAGCCTCAGGCATAGAGTAGTATATGCAAAGGTTGAGAAGCCTGGAGAGACCCTGTATGAACATTCTCTAAATTTAGGTATAGAAAAAGATTAAAAATGAGCCTTAAAAAGATAGCAACTGAATGCAAGAAAACAAAGGAGTTAAGATAGAATTATTAGAGACGTGCACATCTAGAGGTAAAATTTCTGATTTGCAAGTAATTGAGGTCCTTTTCTTTTTGTTTTTATTTACTTATCCCTTATCACACACCATGCACAAGAACAAATAATTGCACTTAATTTTATAGAAAGGTCCTGGGAAGATTTGGGGTAGGGGAATATTTGCTGAAATCAGGAACAGCTAGAATACATACTCTATCTTCATATGGTGACCTCACATCTTAGTGGCTTCGGAACACTACCGTCAAAGAAATCTAATGAAATGGTACAGAAGGAGAGCCCGGTGTAATTGGAACAAAAGCAAAAACCTAATCCAAGTATAATTTGTCACAATAGCTAATAATATGAGACACTTAGTTTATGTTCCAAATACTACTTTGAGCTGCAATCCTGTTTCTACAACCTATTGAAAATTTCTCTGTTGCTTGAAACCTTGTAACAGGGCTTGTGAAATCCAAGTGTAGACTTCAGATGCTACCAAGATGAAAAGGATGCCAGATACAGAGTGTAGATTAGAAAGTATGGGTTCAGAAGTGTTCTTTTTTGGCAAACACACACACACACGTAAGAGACCTGATCATTCTCTTGATTTTTGAATCACTGTAAAGCCATTCATGAAGGGAAAAATGGCAGTTTTTGTAAATCCTTCTCCATGTCTTTTTAGTTGCTATGGAGAAACTTTGCCAATATATTTCATAAACAGAAAGGAATAACTTAGCTTGCAATGAACTCCAGGATGAAACAAGCAGTACTCAGGAATGCCAAAGTGAATGGTCTAATCACTTGGTTTGAAGGATGCGTGGGATGTAGAAGGCACTGTGACAGAGTAGCTTTAAGACTGAAATATAGATTCATATGTGGCTTGTTAGGCATCACAAATGAAAAGTTTTTTTTCTAATAGTTAAAATGTCACTTGAAAGTATCACGTTTCTTAATTAGAAAAGAGATGAAAGAAAAAGTATCAAACAAAGGTGATAGGGTAGCACATTAAAATGTATGAATGTTAAATATATTCATATAGCAGTAACTTAGGTTGAATTAGTGCTTAATCAAACTATTGTGGCTAGTGGAAAACTAATAAGAAAGGTAAATTGCTTAGTGGCATTTAATGATACATGCTTATGAATTACCTAGACTTCATTTCATAATTTTCAAGATATTACAGTAATTAATTTTGTCCATAATCTTTATCTTATTTTAGAAAAATTTTCTCACTGCTAGTCAACCTGTTTAAATGAACCAGAACGATTAGATAATTTCTTTGAATCCAGAGCCTTCTTGGCAGTGGAATGAATTATTATATAGACAATGGCATTCTAATTATTTTAAGGTAAACCAGTAAATAATTTATGTTTGAAATTTCAGCAGACCAATTATGCCTTCATAGTATTTACTCTTAATAACTTAGGCTAGAGTAGATGAGTTTATACATGATAATCCCTTGAGAAGCTCTAACCTGTTATCTTACCTTAAAAGCATCAGGTGAGAGTTGACCAGAGTTGGGTAGGCTAAATTTAACAAAGACACAAGGCTGAAGATAGTATATTCCCAAGGTGGATCAAAGAATATTGAATTCTTCTGAACCTCAGAAAATAAATATTTGTGATTTTATGTATTCACCTTTAGAATAACAGTGATTTTGTTATTTTGGGTGTGGAACTGTAAGCTTCATAGATTGCCTGATGTCTCTAGAACCAAAAATAATTGTTACTATTTGTACAAGACTTAAAACAGTCTCAACAAGACTGTGAAGAAGATAGTATTTTTCTCCATTTATAGATGATGTTTGGAATGGATTCTTTTTGAAGATCTCAAGTTGAGCTTTACATTCAAACTATCTGAGATCTGATTTCATAAATCTTGTGATTTTTTTTCAACTAAAGTGCATCATTTGCTAATACCAATATAATTTTGTATACATATAGCCACTTTACTTTCAGAAACGACTAGCTTTTCATCACACCAAACAACATAAGTGCAAACTCTTGATATCATTACTTTAGCAGTAAGCTGAAAGTGGATATAGGTTGTGCTTCTGGCAATTTTAGACTAGAAAGTTTTTGAACAAACTTCCAGATGAGAGCATTTAGAAATATTGGTCAAAATACGTAAAGCTTCTGTTTGAAGGTATCGGAAAGCTACCAAGGCATTGCATTGTAGGTCCAAGATTCAGAAGAGGAAGAAAGCACAGAGAGCTGAGCCTTGTGTTTGCCTCCTCTCTTCCCTTCAGTGTGAGTAGCAGTGGCTGAATGGCTGAAATGTTTATCTGTGCTCTCAGCGTAGTGATAAGGGAGGGTTAACAGTGACTGTAGTCAGGGCTGCAAAGGAGGAATAGCCCTGATAAACACCCAGACTACTGGGGTAATGAAAAGTGAAAAGAAAAAAAAAAGTATCTATCAACACTTGTTATATGCAGTTAAAGCACAGATAAGAAGAAAATTTGTAGTCTTAAAAGCATCTGTTAAAAAGGAAGGCTAAAAATAATGATCCAAACATCCACTTCAAAAGAATCAAAAAACCCCACAGATTAAACCCAACACATATAAAAGAAGCGATAAAGATAAAAGCAGATGTTAATGAAATAAAAATAAACATGAAATTAAGAGTATCAACAAATCAAAAAATTAGTTCTTTGAAGAGACTCATAAAATTGATAAACACCTAGCAAAGCTAATTAAAAATTTAAAAAAAGGTACACAGCACTAATATAAGAATGACAAAGTAGAATATTAAACTTACATGCATTAAACATAGCATAAGAAGATATAACACAGATATCTTCTTCTGTGTTCTGTCTTCTGTTATATCTTCATAATCTTCTGATCAGATTATGCCAATATATTTGAAAATTTAAGTGATGGATATATAGAGAATCTGGATTGTCTTATACCTACTACAAATTAAATTCATAGTGGAAAACCTTCCTGTGAAGAAAATCATAGGCCTACTTGGCTTTACGCAAGAGTTGTGCAAATAAAAGAAGAAATAATTCCAATCTTTTCCAAAATCTCCCATAGAATAGAAATATTGTAAATAGTTCCCAACTTATTTTATGAGAACAGCAAAACTTAAATACCAACAGGTAGCAAGAACATTTAATGAAAAGAAATTCACAGGTCAATTTCTCTCATGAATGGCCATGCAAAAATCCTAAAATAGTAGCAAACAAAATCTAGCAATATACAAAAGATAACACATCACTATCAAGTCGTGTTTATCCTAGTAATGTGAGTTTGATTCAGTGTTCAAAAATTAATTAATGTAATTGGCCATTTTAATGTAATAATAGAGAAAGCATAAATGATCTTTTCAATAAATATAGAACAAAATTAGACAAACTAGGATGCCATTCATAATTTTTTAAAAAACAAAAACTTAGCAAACTAAGTATAAAAGGCAATTTAAAAAAATTTTATAATTATTATCTAAATATAGCAAACATTATACTCAATGGTGAAAAGTTGAAAGCTTTATTTCTGAGATCAGGAATGTGATAAAGATGTCTTCTACTTCTGTCTATCATCTCACAAATAATGGAGGTGCCATTCTAATGGGGGTCATAAACAATATAATATGGTACAAAAATAATAAACACTGAAAAAGTTGGAAAGGAAGATATAAAAGCATCATTATTTGCTAATGATAAGACTGTGTATGTATAAAATCCAAAATAATGTACTTAATACATTCTTAGAATTAATAACTTAGCAAGACTTCTGTGTACTTGGCCACTCTGAAAAAATCAATTTAATTTTTACATAAGTAGCAGAAAATGAAAAATTAATAGAAAGGTAGTATTACAAAAGCATCAAATGATTTCAAATACTTGAGAGTAAATGTTTAAAAAAATGTGTTAGGTTTCTACACAGAAAATTATAATTTATTATTTAAAAAATTAAGGAGCGCCTAAATAAATGAAGTCATATACCATGTTCATGAATTGGATTGGCCAATATTATAAAACAATAATGACCTCCATATGGATCTATAGATTAAATACAGTTCCAAAAAAAAAAAAATATTCCAGAGAAAGGTACTTGTTTTGTGAAAATCACAAGCTCATTCGAAAATTTATATTGAAATGCAAAGCGCCAAGAATAGCCATGACATTCTTGAAGTGAGAGGACTGACTTTACCTGATAGGAAGACTTATTATAGAGCCACAGAAATTAACCCGACAAACTTTTGGCTCGAGAGTAGGTATGTAGACAAATAGAGAAAAATATAGGCCAGAGACAGACCCTTGTATGAATGAGCTTGATTTATGGCAGAGAGAACACATACTGCAGCGGTAATGAAGGACTGTTCAATCATGTGGTAGGGTGTCAACTGGTTATCCATACCGAAGAAAATGAACCTTGAGCCCTGCCTCTCATCACAAAAACCAAATTAAAGTAGACTGTAGATATAAATATAAGCAGTGAAGCTGTCTAGCTTTTTGGAGGTAACAGAAAAATCACTTTATACTCTTGAGGTGGGGAAGATTTGTCAAGACACAAATAATAAAAGATATTAATTATAAAGGATATACTGGACTATGTTAAAATTAAAAACTTATAGCCATCAAAATACCCCATTAAGAGAGTAAAAAGACCATCTCAGTTTGGGAGACAGCATCTATAACATATACAAATAACAAAGACCTTATATGCAAAAATATAAAAAGAATTATTTCATATCAATAAGAAAAAGACAACTCAATAGACAGTAGACACTTCGTAAAGCAGGACGGATATCCAAATGGCCCACAAACATATGAAAATTTGCTCAACCTTAATGTTTTAGGGAATCTTAATAAGATGCTCCTCCTCACCTACCACAATTGCCAACATTAAAAGGACTGACAATACCAACCACTGGTAAGGATGCAGAGTGACTGGGACTCTCATATTTTGCTTTGGGGAGAATAAATGGCTACAGCTGCTTTGGAAGACTGATAGGATGGAATAAAGCTGGACACACGTATAACCTGTAACCCAGCAATGCCATTCTTGGTTTATGGACAACAGAACTCTTCACATAAAATATGTACGAAATTGTTCATATCACTATATTAAGTTTCCTTTTGTATGTCACAAATTATTCCCTAAACTTAGCAGTTCACAGTAATAAACATTTATTATCTCACACTTTCTATGGTTCAGGAATTTGTGTGCAGTTTACCTGGGTGCCTCTGGATCAACATCTATCCTGAGGATCTAGTCAAGGTGTTGGTCTTTTCTGAAGACTGGACTGTGGTTTCTTTGAAGGCTGGACTAGGGGAGGATCTGCTTCCAAGCCCACTAGCAGGGTTGTTGGAAAGATTTAGTTTCTCATGGATTGTTGGCCCGGAGGTCACCCTCGCCTCCCTGTCCCGTGGACCTATCTGCAGTGCAGTTCACAAGGTAGCTGCTGCCTTTCCTCAGCAAGTGAACCAGCAAGAGTGAGCAAGGGAAAGGCACCAGTGCTTTGGCAGGGAATGACACAGGTGTATGAAGAGTAGGCGGCAGAGATCCCGAGGGGTTGTCTCAGAGACTGCTGACCATTTCCTGTTATTCAAAACAGCCAAAAATTGGAAATAAACCAGTAGGATCATGTATTAGTCCATTTTATATTGCCAGAAAGGAACACATTAGGCTGGGCAATTTATAAAGAAAAGAGTTTATTTGGGTCACGGTTCTGCATGCTGTACAAGAAGCATGACACCAGCACCTGCTCCTGGGGAGGACCTCAGGAAGCTTGCACTCATGGAGGAAAGGGAAGGGGCCAAAGAGGAGGTGCTGTTCAGCGATCACATAGTGAGAGTGTGGAAGCAGGTGAGAGAGGAAGGAGGCCAAGCTTTTGTAGGCAACCAGCTCATGCATGGACTCATTACCAAGGGGAGGGCACCAAGCCATCCATGAAGGATCCACCCCCATGACCCAGACACCTCCCACTAGGCCCCACCTCCAACACTGGGGATATAATTTCAACATGAGATTTGGAGGAGACAAATATTCAAACTATATCATATCAATATGTTACGCTGATGCCATATTAGCAGAATATTATACTGCCGTGAAAATAAACTATTGCTGTGCAAAATAACACGATGACTCTTACAACATATTATTCAACAAAAGAAGTCAGAAACAAGTAAGTCATACTGTATTAGCCTTTATATAATGGCACAGTTTATGATATCTTTGGGGTAGGGGATGGATTGGTCACTGGGGGAAGGTATGTGAAGGGAAATATCTTCACATATATGATTATGATTATGTTGCTGATTATGTTCTATTTTTTGACCAATGTCGTGGTCATATGTGTCTATTCACTTTATGGTAACTCACTGGGCGGCATACACACATGGTTTGTGCAATTCTCTCTCTTTCTCTCTCTCTTTCCATATATACACACTATTTTAATAAAGTATTAATATTTAAAAATTGATTGTATACAGTTGGCATTCCATATCTGTGGCTTCTGCATGCATGGATTCAACCAACCACAGATTGAAAATACTTGAAAAAATTTAAAAATAAAAATACAATAGTAAAAATAATATGAATAAAAATACAGTATACCAACTATTTACATAGCATTTACATTGTTTTAGGCCTTACAAGTAATCTAGAGATGATTTAAAATATGTGCATAGGTTATATGCAAGTACTATGCCATTTTGTATTAGGGATTTGGAAATCCTTGCTTTTTGGTATCCATGAGGGCCCTGGAACCAATCCCCCATGGATACTGAGGGACAATTGTAATACTACAGCCAAGATTTGTGGTTTGAGGGCTAAGACACCACTGTATCTGACACGAATAATCTAGGCTAAGTTTCTCATGCGTAACTAGACTGAATTGAAATTTTGAGGTGTATGCCTGCAGTACCTTATCTCTGGTGCTTTATCCCTTCCCCACCATCATCTCCAGAATACTCCAAGTATCCAGAACATTGTGATTGAAAGATGCTTTGAGACTGAAACATTAAAAAAAAGAAAAAGTGTTACAGGTGTAATTTCAATGCAACTGCTTCCATAAAAGAAATCTGGGAGAGCCAAAGACACAAGGCTTTATTTCCCTAGTGAGAACAGTGGACAGGCAGGGAAGGATGATGCTTTCTTAGCGAGGGCAGGTTTGAGGCTCCAATCTTTACAGAAACCAGAGACACAGGAAGAGTCGAGAGCAGCCAGAGTGAGCTGAGAGACATAGATGGGATGAGGTATTAATAGCATGCCAGAAAAATTAAAAAGAAAAACAGAGATAAGAAAGACAAGAGGAGAACGTAAGCTGCAGACTGAGAAAATTGTATTGTTGAGATACAAATCTCAGTTCTGGGGAATGTTGACAGGCACTGACTGAAGCTGAGGCAGCTTTGACCTGAACTTGTCGCAGATGGAGAAAGACCATGGCTATGCAGGAATGATGGATCTGGAAGAAAAAGCTGTGAGACTTAGTGATATAGAAGTGACGCGAGTGAGTAAGAAAGGTCAGTGCCCTCCTTCAGGGTGGGGCCAGTAGCAGAGCAGCTCCGCATGGACCGAAGCTATAGAGGAGCAGGGCAGGGCAGTGTCCCGTGAAGTGGCTAACGTAAGACGTTCCAGCCACACTACACTTTTGACATCCTGGGCCGTGTGTGGAAGGGTGCTGCAGAAAGGTACTCACATGAAGGTATGGCCGTTATGAGAGAGGCTTCTTTTGGGGGGAGCTAGCCCTACCGCAGTGCATCTCATGACTCTGTTTTGGGACTAATTAGAAAATTGCATTCCACAGAATTCTCAGACATGTGCTTTGACAACCACAAAACTTCCTATCAGGAGTCTGGATGTCCACAGAAGCCACTGCATATTGATGGAGTCAATTCTCCCTCTGCCAGCACAAAGCTATTTCCTATGTACATGACGACTCTGTTATCCAAGGAGATTTATTCCCATACCAAGGTGCTAATATTCTTGTATTGGTTCAAATATTGAATTAAAAGAATCAATCAAACGTTATTCATTGAGGAACTTGAGTTAGAACAAGCAATATATAGAGCTTTCAAAGTCTCTATGGTATTAAACACTCATATACATATTTCATAAGGGAGAAATATTACACAAATTTATAATATATTTGGTGAGAAGGGAACATTTTTTAAACATGCTTTCCCAAAACTACTTGGTTAGAGGTGCTACAAAGTATTGATGATGGGCTTCGTCATGTGTGGAATAAGAATAAGGTGGTTGTACTGAGACCATCTGCAACAGCCAAGGTGTCCTGTGTGCCCATCGCACCTTGACCACAGTCTGTTCTAGATTGGAGTCCTTTAATGCCTATCATTAAACTTTATTTTACATACATGTCTTTAAATAAATTGTTTCTACCAGAGAGCCTTGTAGAACCACATGTTTGGAATCCTCTGGTAGGCTGCTGTCTTTGGAGTCCTGGTTGGGACAGTGACTGTTGTTTGATTTGTCTTCTTTCTTGTGACAAGAAGAAGAAACATTGAGCATTGTCAGTCCTCAGGAGAGAAGAGATTAGGTCCATAGATGGAGAACTGTGAGTTACTTTTGTGCAGCTTGACACCGACTGAAGCCTCGGAGAGAGAAGTCAGCATAGGGATGTGCAGGACCCGAAGAGAGGAGGTAGAGGACAGAACTTGGGGAACCCCAACATTTAGGGCACCTGGACAGGTGCAGAGAAGGCACAGCTACTGCTCTAGTAGTATGTGCTTCTTGTGGGTTTAGCACCTAAACCTGTGGGACAGGTAGCTCAGCCTGTCCCTGGCCCTGTGACACCCACCCCATCCAGCCATGAGGTCACACACATGGAGGACTGCCCAGGGATGTCCAGCTTCATGACACAGCCAGCGGTGCTGCTCCACACAGGATGACTCAGAAGAAACAAAGATAGCAGTGAGTCTTTTCCCCAGGCTTGCAGTGCTCTTGCAGGGCAGTGCTAGAGGTGGAGGCCGCCAAGTCAATGTCCAGGCAGACCAGCCAACGTGCAGGGCAGGGCTCTGTCACACCTCCCTTTCCTTGTCCCTGTGTGACAGAGGGTGGATCCTGCATGAGACATCAGCCCTGGCAGATCAGAAGCCTGTGTGTTCTGAGTCAGACTGTTTGCATTTCCTGTATCTTCTGTCTGTTGTTCTTGCTTGGTGGTAATGTATAAAAGATATTAACATTTTTCAAATGTGCTTAGATAAGGTAATATGTACCTATGTCCCTCTTAGAAACCTGTGGATGAAAACTTTCCCCAAGAGTAACATTCAGTATTGGCAACAAACAAGGCTCAAGGCACCAAGCTGCCTTTGCTGTTACTACATGTCACCTTGTCTGTCCTATCCTGCAGGTCACAGACTACCTCCATGTATGCCTGCTCGTCAGACCCTATTAACAAGTCCAGGAGGCAGTGATCCCCATTTTTCACTATGAAAAAAAACTGACTTACCTATAGTAAGTGCCAGGGTGAGAGTAGGAAGGTTTCTTCAGACACCAGGCTAAGGAACCATCCAAGCCTACAGCTCCATGCAGAGGAGACCCTTCTTATGAGAGACATGCAACTTAGACTCAGAGGCTACTTACACAACCAGAATGAACCTCTATAGGCAATCAGTACATTCACAGAGGCAAATATCCCAGCCACACAAACTCATGGGTATAAATGCAGACAACTTGGCATGCATGGCTGCTCATTGCTAACTCTGAGCCATCTCTGAGGCTTCACTTGCTCATGCAGAGCGCCCAGTGCCTTGTAGAGTTCCATCACCCCTTCCCAACTGCCAGCTACTTCTGGAAATCCGAAGAGGTGTTTTACTCATACAAACTGATTATCTACTGCTGCTTAAGGATCCTGGGTGAGGCCACTGTGATAGGCTGCCATGACTCAGAGGGGAGGATGCTTCATTTCCCCTCTGGTTCATCCCTCACCTCCGACCTGCTCTTTCTTCTGGGAGGCTGACGGAGCATGGACCACATCATGCTCTTCCACCCTGTGCATTTCCTTGGGTTCAGCAATTGGGGAACATGGGCAGAGATTGGAGAGGGAAGAGGTGGAGGGCTGGACTTTCTCCCCATATTTCTTCCCTGTGAGATCCAGCCACACTACTTCCCAGGCAAGACTCTTGTACAGTTCTAGTAACTACTCTCTGCCCTTCCAGTGGAGGGGTGAGGAGGCCTGTTGTTTAGCCCCAGGAGAATACAACACTCCTTGTGGTTTCCATATTGTTGGTCAATAGTCCTCACTCAGGTCTCTCGAATCACTTGGTTCTAGTGTGCTATGTGTTACCTCCTGGGACCTTCGTAAGTATAGGCTGAGCATCTGTTATCTGAAATGTTTGGACCAGACATGTTTGGGATTTCAGAATTTTTTGGATTTTGGAATATTTGCAACATCTCGTTGAGCATCCCCTATGAACATTTCCTTTGAGCATCATGCCGGTGCTCAAACAGTTTTGGTTTTGGGAGAATGTGGGATTTTGGATTCTTGGATTTGGGATGCCCAACCTGCGCAGGCAGCTAGATCAATATTCCACTGGCTGGATGGAGAACCGCAGCATCCCCCTCCCTGTGTCACTCTTGTGACTTGGAGGAGGAGGACACACCTGTCTCTCCATCAGAGCCCCTGCCTTCTGCTCTGGTCTTGCACACAGGCTCTCTGCCCTGCAGTGGCTTTTGTCCTGGATGACTGTTGTGCTGCCTATATGACTGTCCTGTCAGTGTCCCCCTCAGGTCACTGTTGTATTCTTGCCAGTTGCTTCCTAACTGCATTAGTCAGGGTTCTCCAGAGAAACAGGTATATTTACATATTTACATACAGGAAATTTGTTATGGGAATTGGCTCACATGGTGATTATGGAAGCTCTGCCCCACAATCTGCTGGAGACTCAGGAAAGCAGGGGTATGATTCAGTCTGAATCCAAAGGCCTGAGAACTAGGGCAGTGGACCGGGCAACTCTCAGCAGACGAGGTGCTCAGCTCAGCTCAAGCAGGCTGGCGGGCAAGGGGCAAATTCCTCCTTCCTCTGTCCAGCTCCTCCGCCAATCAGATGATGCTCTGTTACACTGGGGAGGGAAAACTGCTGAGTCCATCATTTCAAATGCCAGTCTCATCCAGAAACACCCTCAGAGACACATCCAGAAACAAAGTGCAATCTTGGCATCTGGTCAAGTGGATAGATGTAATCAGCCATCACACCAGCCATTGATCCTGGGTCTGCAGCCCCGATTCTGCACTGCTCCCAACACCCGTGTTTCTGTCCCTGCCTGCTCCTCATCTATCATTCTTCCTGGCTAGGGAAACTCGACGCACTGCTTCCATCTACCTCTCGTTCTATGGCAGAGGCTGGCTGAAGGAGATCCTTCAGTAGAGTTGCCTGGGCCCCTCCTACTACACCTCTTCCATTTCCACCCCAGCCCTCTTCTTGCCCGCAGGTGCTAGCATCTGCACACACACACGTACACATCAGGGTGTGTCTAAGCACAGCTGCCTGCTGTTTCAGGAGCCACTGACCGTTCCTGACTCTCCAGCTGCTGTGGCTTCCCTGTGCCATAAGACTTCTATTCATGCCTTGCCGTGTTTTCTGAGGCCTCACGGCCCTTTGTGTTAGCTGCTTTCTGTTGCCTGCACTTCCTCTGCAGTCACTGGAAATGCCAGCATTGGTCTAAAACCCAGGTATACAGGTCTTGGCTCCCAAGGAAGTCCGGCCCATGTTGTCATCCATGGCTGCCTGGCCGTCACAGAGGCCGTGTCTGCCCAGGGCACAGACGGGGTGTGGCGAGGTGGGGCGTGAACCTCTCTGCAAGCTGTTCTTCTCCCCTTGCCCTCGCAACTCGACAGTACTGTCAAGGGAAGGGTAATTACGTGACAAAAGCCTTTGTGAGATGCTATCTACATATTGACATGGCACTAAAGCATCCACACCATCCAAGAAAAGGAGAAAGGTGTTCTACATTTTCTTCCTAGTGGAATCAAGAATACCAAATGCAAGAAAGCTAAATAAAGATGCTATGGAAAATTAAAAGTAATCACAAGTAATTATTATTTGAAAAGAACTCTTAAGGTGCCTATAGGCAATGGAATATTAACATTAAAAAGGAAGGAGATTCTGACCTGCTACAACACGATGAACCTTGAGGACATTATGCTGAGGGAAATACGCCAGTCACAGAAGGACAAATGTTGTGTGATTCCACTTACCTGAGGTACCTAGAGAAGTCAAACTCATAGAAACAGAAATTAGAACGGTGGTTGTTATGGGCTGGAGCCGGGAAGGGAAGTAGAAGTTACTATTTAATGTTACAGAGTTTCAATTTGGGGTGATGAAAATGTTCTGGTGATGAAGGGCGGCCATGGCTGCACCATGATGTGAATGTACTTGACACTACTGAAAAACCATGAGGATGCTAAATTTCATCTTTCGTATATTTTGCCACAATCAAGAATTAATAAGAAAGAAAACACAAAAAGAACTCGGTTCACTTCCTTAGGTTTTTGGAATTATTTGACCCCAGGCTGAGTTGCTGCAGAACTAGTGACTGGAAATACAGAATCAGCTCCTTTTAGTTGAGTGAAATTTCTGTCTTTGGGGAGCCTTTTATAGGCTGCTGTCTTCAGACTTGCGTGTCCAGCTCAGCCTCTTCCCCGCCTGGATTGGGGCCCTATTTATTCTCATCACTCACAATCCACGCTGAGCCCCCATTTAGCATTTAGGAACTTGACATTCTCAGAATTTTGCAGGTACTTGTTCACTGCATCTGAAATTCTCATTATCATTAGTTTTTTTTTTTTTTAATGTAATCACCTCATTAAGTTCTTTGGGAAATTTTACACCTCTGCTTCTGTTCTCTAATCAGCTGCTAAAACACTTTATTGCTTAAAAGTCAGCAGATATGAACATGTAGCCATTTAGTATATAAGAATCCTAAATTGAAAATTCAGCTTAGGTTTTGTAGAAATAAGTGGAGTATATTTGGACCATTTAAAATTATGCACGCAGAGTATTTGCTGATAGAGTTTTTGTGTTATTTCTGTTTCTCTGCTTTTGCTCTTAATCTCTTGTTTCTCTCTTCATCCAATTTCCCTGCACTACTACACTGAGCCAAATGATTGAGTACAGTCATCGGAATGGCTGGCTCTGACTGGGAAGACTGCTCTGCTCTTCCAAGACAGAGCTCACTGGGGCAGCTTTCCTGTATGGAACTGGCTCAGACCCGGGCAAGGGAGACTTCTGCCCACAGAAGTGGCCAACAGGCCTTTGTCAGGGTTGTCCAGCCTACCAGGGTAGTTTAGGAGAGCTCTTTTAGGAGTTCCCTGTCTTGGTCCCACATTCCCACCATTCTCACCCCTCCGGTGGAGTAGACTATAGACCTTCATATTAGCACCACCTGTTTCCCTCCCATGAGTGCTGATAATGAGAGTGTTGATCTCCCAGGATGGCACTCGCTGATTGACCAGATAAGGAAAGAACACTAAGTAAATGCTCAATATACAGTTATTCTATTTCTTCCCTTACTTATCTTTCCGTATCATATACATGTTAGATTTTACGTAGTGAATTTCTTGGGATAGTGAATAAATAATATTAAATTCAAAAGATAGAATTCAAAACAGCCATTTTAGCCCTGCAAATATTTATTTAATGGGAACATTTTTTTTTTAATCTAAGAAACATCACACCCAGTGGAATGAGTGCTGTAGGATTATGATAAAAGACAACCCCAGGTACCATTCTGAGATCTCCCATCCACTCCTCTGCATTTCCTTCCCATCTTTCTGCCTCTTTGTTGGAAAGCCTTCTCTCCCCTTCCTTTCCCTCCTTTTGCCTTCCTTCTTTTGTTCTCTCTCTTTCATTTCTATTAATAGAAAGAAATGGATGGAAAGAAGGAGGAGGGGATCAGAGAGATGGGATAAGAGGCAAAGAAGATCAACATCTTGAGCTCCCAAGCAGGAAGAAACCAGCATGTAAGAAGAGATGCTCAGGAGAGTGAGGGGCAAAGGGTGATTTGCCTCGTGCCACTAGTACCTTTCAGTGATGCGGGAACAACTCACATCCTGGTTGATTAAAAAACATTTTTTTTAAGTAGAACACTTTTCTCCCCACAAAATAAGACAAATAGAAACAGCCAGAAAAAGGATTATGGCAACAGATGATTACAGGGTCTTGTCTCCTTAGAGAAAGAGGGTAGCAGATACCAACCTGGCCTATTGGACCATTGCCTGGGGCCAGACCAGCTGCTGGGTTCTGTTCTACTTGTTTTAGTAGCAGAATTTTGGTGGTTTCCTCACACTTGCCCTTTGAAATCTAGGTTTCTCATCACAGCTGCCATTTGGCATTCTCCCTGCTGTGTAGTCTCTCTAAACATGGGTCAGGCTAAGCGAGGCAAATGCTTCTCCCCCAAGAAAAAACTGTTTCTCACTTTCCTTGGAAAGGCAACTGAGATTGGAAATGGATATGGGAATGTGCCACAGGAAGCCAGCTCACTGCATAAAAATCCAGATTTGCACAAAGGATAAAGAGTTCCTCTAAATACTCTGTTCTACTTATGTATTTTAAATATAACTAGATTCATACACACACACACACACACACACACACACACACACACACACACACACACTAGTCTGTAGCTTGTTAAGAAACCAGTTGCTGAGAGCAAAGAACACCTAGGGAAAGATGATTATGTTTAAACCTGAGTTTGTCAAGTCCATGTATTTCCTGTTTCTCTTTTCCTTCTCTTTCCTTTTTTGTCTATCGCTAATTTATGAAAAAAATATAATCATTGGGGACCTTCATATGTCTAGCACTATATAGGTATTATCTGAATTGCAATGAAATGTGAAGCAGGTCCCTGCTTTGGAGAACTTGCAGCTTGGAAATAGGCATGCTTGTGATTAAGCAGTAACTCCTCTAGTGTTCAAGGGAGGTGAAGACTCTTTACCTTGTGTGCTGATTTGCTAATCAGCTCATTCGTCCTCTCGTGATTTGATGAGTTCAATAATATCTCTGAGCTCTGTTTATTTGTTCCTGGTTGGTGAAATTTAATTCTAGTTTGATCAATTTGGAAGAATGAAGAAAGTCACATTCTAGATTCAGTGTTGCATGCTATGCCTTGTACGAGCTGCAAAGGCTGGGAACTCTGCAGATGATCAATGGAACTCAATATGGTGCAGTACCTGATAGCTCTGCTCCAGGTGCTGTGCTAAGTGCTGCAACACAGATATAGCCCCATCTTCAAGGAGCTTAGAATGTTCTAGAAAGGACAGATTTGAATGCAACAAATGTGCACAAAGTAAGGAGAAATTATTTCTGATTAGAGAGAATAAGCAAGGCTTTATGGAAGAGACATGCTTTGGATAAGATAAAAGATTCTTTAAGGATGGGGTGGTAGTGAGTGAGATATGGAAGAAAGAAAATTTGGGAGAGAGATATAGAGGGCTGAAAAAATTTATAGATGGAGCATGAGGGACATTGCTGTGAGTGGTTGGGTAAGCTTCAATTGTCAGTTCATATCAACCTGAGTGTAAGCTTTGGCAATATTTGTATATTTTCCTATTTTGGTCTACAGCTCTCTTGCAAGAAAGGTATTTAGAAGAGTCTATTTCCAGAGGCCTGTTTGGAGACGCAAGCCTGGCAGCTGGCATGATAATGAACCCATTTCAATAGAATAAATCCCATTACTATTAATATTAAGCAGCCACAGAATGATTCATGAAGCTCTTTTCAAATTTCAAAAAGTGCTTAATCAAAAGGAGGGGGAGGAGAAAGAATAAATAGAAATCATGTCAGGAGTTGATTATTGTTGGCTTTCTTAAAAGTCAGTTTTGCTGTTTCTCAGGCTGACTGCTGCTGAAGTAGTGCATTGATTTATTTTACTAAATAAAACTGTGCATTTGGGCCAATAGAGAAAAATCCAACAAAAAGCCCTAAATGTCCAGGGAGTTGATTGATTTCTGCAGGTCACACAACTGCCCTAAGGTTTGTAAGTACTGTGTTCAGGGTTTTTGATATATTTCCAGCATGGGAATTCTCTCTCTCTCTCTGTTCCTTGACCCTCACCTTTCCTGCCTTTTGTTTCTCAACAAATACATATTATATTTCTATTACCTCTTGTTACTAGAATAGATTTTCAGGTTAAGATCTTTGTTGGCCAGGTAAGACTCAAAATAAGTTTCAAATCTAAGTCTGCATCATTACAGAGGGTCTCATCAGGTGAAACTGACAAAATGGACATTTACAACTGGGAGAAAAGAAGAAAGTTACCATTTTAGGCAAGAAGAACACTGGAATGGATCCTTGTGGGCAACTGTATTTTTCGGTCCATTTCCAGGACAGGGAATGAAGATAAGTTGTCTCTCCTGCTTGTTGTTTTTCCTGACATTCTTTTGACTGTGTTCCCAGTTAGGGTTTCTATAAAGCTAAAAGTACACCCTTCAAAGGAGCACCATGAGATTGAAAGAATTCTACAGGGTCCTGAGGATTGCAGTGACTGTTACTATAGACACTGCCCACACCAGCACAAAGCACAGGATCAAAGTCACACAGATGTCCCCTTCCTGTCTGTCCAGCAAACTCAAACAGCCTTGAATTTAAGGCTGAATCCTTTTCTCAGAAAAGCCAACCAAACTCTTCCCTCTGCTTTCAGCTACCTTTTCTTCCTCTATGAGGTTTGCATTTTTTTAAAGGGAGGAATCCTGCTCTACTAATTATCTACTACTGCATGAAAATTACTTCATGACTTAGTAGCTTGAACACACATATCCATTATCTCACAGCTTCTGTGGATCAGGAACCAGTGCAGCTTAGCTCAGAGACCTTCATAAAGGTGAGATTGAGGTGTCTGCAGGGGCTACAGTCACATCAAGCTCTGGGGATGATCAATCTGGTGGTTGGTAGGCCTGGGTACTGGCTGTCTGTTGGCTGGAGCATCACTTCTTTGACACAAGGACTTTTCATAGGGCAGCTTGCAATGTGGTAGGTGGCTTCCCACAAAGGAAGAGAGTGAAAGAGAGAGACCACCCAAGATGCAAGTCATAGTCTTTTTGTAACTTAACCTTGAAAGTCAGATTTCTTCACTTCTGCTGTATTCTATTTTTTTAGAAGTAAGTTGCCAGGTCCGGCCCACACTCAAGGGGAGAAGATTACACAGGAGGTGAGCATCTCTGCAGGCTGTTTTAGAGGTGCCAATCACACCTGCTTTTGAATTATTGCAAAACATGTATTCTAGGAGAGAGAGAGCTCTCCGAGGACAGGCACTGGCCCCACAGCATCTCACAGTTGTTGGTACTCTTCTTTTTTAGTCTTTTCTGGGTACCAAAATACAAAGACTCTCCACATCATGTCCACAAAATAGGAGTCCATCTTAGGGGATTCTCAGCCCAGCACCACCAATGAAGATCTTTCCTTGGCCATCTGCTTGCTCTTCACCCTCTCTCTCCCAACCCCCTTCCTCAGTTCAGCACTTGCTGAACTGTTCACATGCTGGGATTGCACATCATGTCGGCCGAGGCATCTCCCTGGAGACGAATCAGCTCTCATTGCCATTTGTGGCTTTCTTCCTAGGGCCTCACACATTTCCTGGGTCACGGATTCTAATGATGTATGACTCAAGTAGCCCAACCTCGCCCATTTCATCGCATTCAAAGAGACCCAGTCCAAATGGACTCACAGGTTTTTCAGCAATGATTATTGAAAGATTTTATCTCCTATCTCCTGTCTCTAACTTCCTGCACCTGGGCAGAAGCTCTCACTCTCCTCTCATTCCCACTCTTCCTCCCCATCCCTCTCACAGCAGATCGCTCCTCCACTGCCCCGCCCAGTCACCTGCTTCTGAGCTCTTCTGCCCTGACTGCCCCTTTTCAGAAACCCACCTGCATAGGTGCTTTTCCTCTTGATTCCTTGCCCATGTTCTCAATCACAAAAAACATACAGGAGATATTTGACAAAGGCAGAGCCCTCTGCACAGAGGAAGGATTTGAGAGGTCAGTAGAGATTGGACAACAGGAGGAGTCTGGGGGGTACACATATATTGATATGGCTTTTGTGGTGTTGCTTTGCACATTTTTCAAGAACTTAGAACTGGATCTGGATAGACCAACTCACCTCTTCTGATCCACCCTAGTGAGGTGACCAACCATACTCTGGATGTTCTTCCCTTTCAGTAAGGGACACTGTTAGTCCAGTCATCTGTGGCTGGAGATCCTGGGTCATAATAATCACAATGTGGTCATTTAGGTAGCAGGGTCTGGGAGTGAGGCACATCCTCTTAGAGACAAGTGTCTTCAGGGAAGGCAATGATTAGGTCCAGCCAAGTACATTCCTAATAAATGCAGAATGAATAAGCTATAGATGCCTCCAGAACCCAACAGGGCACCAACTCAGTTTGGATATCTAAATGTTGGGACCATACATGAGAGCAGATCATCCGCAGGAGAATATGTAAATTATGATGGCATGGTGATCAGACCCAAAGTTTTATAGAGCATGTCTTCAGGGAAAGGCTTACCAATTTGTTATCAATATAGGACTAGAAGAATGTAACCTCTTCCAAACTTTCATACACATTGGCAGCAATAACTCAAAACAACAACCACTTGAAAATCACATTGAAACAATAATAATATTTAATTATTGCTTATTATGCACAGAACAATTATATGCATTAATTCATTTAATCATCCCAACAACTTAATACAATGATATGATTGGTATACCCATTTTACTCATGAGAAAACTAAAGATCAAAAGGGTTTAGTTAGCCCAGGTACAGTCATAAGTGTTGAAGAAGTCAAACTTCAACAAAATATGTCTGTCTCCAAACTGTATCCACTAGACTGTGCTGCATTTAAAACCCCAATACTGTAGAAATAGCAGAATGATTTACTTCTTTAGAAACTTTAATAGAAAAAAGTATGTCTCTGAAGTAAAATTAATTTCTATCCTTCTAAATCGAATATCTTATTATAAATAATTTTGTCTAAACAAATTCCCTGTGGTAATAAGAGCTTGGTGAGAGGGCTGGGCAGGGCGTGGGGGCCACATCCTTCATCTTTCCGACTCCTCTGTGGGATGAGAGCAGGTCTGTCTTAGATGTTATGTGTCTTGGAAGAAATATGTGGTAAACACCTGGCAAAGAAGAGCACTTAATAAATGGCAGCTACTAATAAATTTCAGTGCTGTCTCTGAAGAGGAGATGTGCCGAGGAGGCTTATAAAAGTCATTAAGGCTGGGTCTACACAGGAGCAAAGGAGCTGGGTGGAAGGTGACATCCTAATATCCACTTGCATGATGTTGCATGTTCAAATATCCTCTAGCAGCTGAGTGATGAGCTGAGATTTTCCATGTTTTACCTGGGGCACAGTCAAAACCCCTGTATTTCTACATTTCCTCTTATTAGAATAAAAATAATTCTTCCCGTGCACTATAAAATGATATTAAGGTTTGCATTTTAAAGTGAGTTGAACTTCTAGCCACAAATAAGCCCTACATTTATAATTTATAGACCAGAAACCTTTTATGATTTTTAAAGGAGCAGTTTATTCCTGAATTTCCTCTCTGTCCAGAATTCTATATGCCACCATTTTTAATATTTAACTGTAAATGTCCTGATTTCTGGGAGGGTATTTATTTCTGTGGTGGGGAATTGAGAGTAAGAATACAAGATCCATGAATATTAAATCGACAATCCATGGGCATCACTGAGAGAAGGATGTGCTAAGAGGGATTATTTGATAAACTCCCACAGGCATTTCCCTTTCTCCTTTCTATCCCTGCCCTCTCACCGTCACCCATCCTCGTTGCTGCCTTGCACCCACATCCTTGCTGAAGAAAGAATTTCCTGTAGGTAGTCTCCAGGTTATTTGCTTTTTTTGTTGTTGTTGTCCATAGAATTTATGGCAGGACACTAAAGTGTCATTTCTACTTTCTGACTAATATTGCAAATACAAGACAATTCGAAATTTCCAGTTTGGCACATCTTTTGAGGCAATGAATCTTGCAAAGCAGGGTGGAGTAGTAGAGAGACATTCAAGAGCAGAAGCCAGATGGCGTCTGTGCAGTAGAAGAAGCATCTAGGGGTAGTCTTTTTCTATTACTCTAAACACCATAAGGAGGGACCGATCTTTATGCGAGTGGTCACATAAACTCTCTGTATTAGGATCAACTCAGAAGAAATAAGATGAGAATTTTATGTCTCCCAGGAAGGAAAATAAAAGCCCATTTTCCCTCACGAATCCTGAAAGTTTTTTTTTTTCTTCTTGGGTGTAATTATATGAGAAGAACAAAGAATAATATGTGACTTAGGGAAAAGCTTTCATGAGAGAATGTTTATTTGATGCCTCATTAGAAGAGAAACTAGTGCCTTGACAGAATCTCTTTGCTTTGAGGAGAAATTTTAATAACCAGCATCAAGATTACTGTCCAGAAGAGGACTGGGCAACTTGAATCCCCTGGACTGTCACCCCTCCCAAGCATCGGGGTGTGGGACATCAGGGAACAGTCCTCAGACACTCTCAGCCAGGGCATCCGCCTGTAGGTTCTGGCCCCAATTTGTCACAAAGATTATTACCGCGAAGAACGTGGTAATCTGAAAACATGACTCTACGTGACAATCCTCCCTTTTGAAATGTTGTAACTACAAAGTGTGTGAAAAAAAAAAAAAAACCAACACATCTCTATGAGTTGTGTGGGTTGGGTGGCAGCATCCTTAATGCTTAGAAATATGTGGTTGAATTTTCTCTCGATCGAAAAAGGGACCTGCAGGCTAATTGCATATTGCTGCATGTTCTAGGCTTTGTCCCTTTACAGCTCTCGCCCAGTGGGGTAATACAGTTATTTTCTCATATGCACAACACAGTTAATAATGATTTATACTTCCTGGTGCTGCTGCTGTCAGAGCAGCAGTGACAAATCTTGCTTAAGGCTGGTGGGATACCACTTTTTAAGATTTGCTAAATATCCTCCCAGGTTGGCAGTAATATGGACGAGATGACAAGCCCCGTTCATCTGATTGGAAATTTTTGTGATTGTGCTGACAACATACTCTCTCTAAACCCTGTGCAATCTTCAAAAGGTACAGTCGAGCTGGAGTCTGTTTATTTGTCTGTTTGGAAGGCTCGAGCTGTCAGGCATATGTTGTGCTGCGTGGAAGCCTGCCTGTGTTGTTTCCACTTGATCTGAGCTTGCCACCATTGAGACGGGAGGTGCCCCTTCCCTAGGGGAGAACGTGCATCACCGTTTTCAGCATGTTGTGTGCCGTGTGTCACTGAGGAAATTCCTGTGGAAGCTGTATAACTATTTGCATTTTGTAGAAGAGACATTAGCACCCGGTGAATGGTTAGACTTTCCGTGTTTTTATATGATTTCATCAAATTACCCAGAATGACTGAGGAGATTAAATATTTATCCTTAAAGTGATAGAGGCAGGTAGTATGAAATTACCCTCCACAAACATAAAATGCCTTTGAAGTTGTAAAAGCCATGCATAATTTACAGTTTAAACCAAAATATATTTGTATTTATATCAAAATGTTCTATTCAGATTCTTATGGTGCACGGAGCAGAAACTTACGTGAGCTAGCTTGAATATAAAAAGGCAGCTTATTTTAAATGTATTCATCTCGTGGAATCCAGGAATAGTTAAGGTGGAGTAGCTGTGCTTTGTGGGGTACTGAAGAGCTTCCCATCATCTCTCAGGACTGTCAGTGTTTCCCCTCAACTTCTCTCTGCAGATCTGCTTACTTACATATTTATATGTGGTTTAAGATAGAACCTTCCACTTTTGCATCTACCCAATCTGTTTATTCTAGTCTTCCAGATCAAATACCTACAGCCTCTTAGCTCAAAATTGGAATGGTTATATCCATTGGACCAGGTAGCAACCTTGAGAGCAAATTATCTAAGGCTAGGAAGGCAGTGGATTTTGGCCACCTGATACACATGGCTGTCCTCCCACGGACTGTGGATAGGATAGACTAAGCTCCAAAGTTGTGCATAGAGAACAAATAATCTACACATAAATGTGATGTTCCAAGTTACTTTCCATTATGAGAAATCAAAAACAAAAAGCATTTTACTATTTTTCTCCTGTACCTTAATGTGGCTCATGGAACTAGTAATATTAACAGATAAGGTCCAATTTAAGGCTAAATTCTAAATTGGATGGTTTCTTCCAGGACCTGAAGAATGTGATTCTCTCACAAAAGGGAAAAGGTGATTTTTAAATTGAAAGTAGAAGAATATTTACCAGACTAGACCCACATATTTTAGTGGTGGGTCTCAGTGTTCTTAGAGTACAGGTCAAATAAAAAGAAAAGTCGTTTTTGAAATCACCTCCAGGTTCAGCATGAAATGGAATAGAGTTTTCAACTTGAGTGATGTTGACTTTTTTGGTAAGTAACATTTTTATTGTGGTGAAATATATATTACATGAAATTTGCCATTTTAACCAGGTTTAAGAGTATAATTCAACGGTATTAATTACATTTACATTTTTATTCTGGCTGTCACCACTGCTACTATTTCTGAAACTTTCCATGAGCCTAAACAGAAAATCTGTAGCCATTAAGCAATAACTCCCTCTTCCTCTCTCCACCAAGCCCCTGGGAAGCTGTGACCTCTGAATTTGCCTATTATAAATATTTTGTAGAATTCAAATCATACAATATTTGTTCTTTTGTATCTGGCTTATTTCTCATTGATAATATTTTGAAAGTTCATCTGGCTAAATAATACATCATTGTATGTATATAACACGTTTTAATCCATTCATCTGATGGAAATTTGGATTGTTTCTACCTTTCAACTATTGTGAATAATGCTGCTATGAACATTGATGCACAAATATCTGTTCATGTCCATGTTTTTAATTCTTTTGGGTATGTATCTAGGACCAGAATTTTTGAGTCATATGATAATTCTATATTCAACTTACTTATGAACCACAAAAGTGTTTTCCACAGCAACGGTGCCATTTTACATTCCTATCGGCATGGATGAGGGTCCTAATTCCTCCACAGTCTAATATTGATTTTATTTTAAAAGAAAGTATTATAACCATCCTAGTAGGTGTGAAGTGGTACCTAATTGTGTTTTTAATTTGCATTTTCCAAATGACTAGTGATATTGAACATATTTTCATGTCCTTATGACCTATTTCTACATCTTCTTTGGAGAGATGTCTATGTAAGTCCTTTGCCCATTTTTTAATAGGGTTGTTTGGCTTTTTGTTGTTGAGTTGTAGGAGTACTTTATATATTCTGAATATTAAACCCGTATCAGTACATGATCTATAATATTTTCTCCCATTTTGTAGGTTGTCTTTTCCCTTTCTTGATAATGTTCTTTGGAGATCAGGGGTGAAAGATTAGGTTCTTCTCAGATCTTTCTAGAGCATGTGCCTTGCTTAGGGAGTATGTGCAACTCTCTAAATTTCCCTCTATACATGGGTGCTTTTAAATTTCCTAATTTACCAAAGAAACTCTCCCCAGCTTTTCCTCTAGGCTTTAGGCTTTAGGCTTTCCTGTAGGCTGTATGTTTCAACTATAATATCTTTCTCTAGGTCACCATGGGCAGTTATTTCACCTCACACTGTTTTCGAGCATTGCCCAGCACTTTTCCACCCTGAATGGATTCCACTCTAGCTGAAACAGAGATGAGTGTCATGCATCTTTCAAACAGCCTGAGGAGGCATATGTGACGAATTGAAAATAAGGTCTGGTCCCCTTCCCTCTTCCTCCAGAACCAGGGACCAGCACACTAGACAGAGGCTGCTGTCATTGAGACTGCTACTGATTGGAGGAGGGCATGGGGAAAGGGGAAAATACGCTACAACCCTTTTGTATCATTTTTATGTTGCCCTTTTCCTGCTTCAGCATTCTTACGCTTGTTATAAAACTTTGTGTTCTGACAATATTGGTTTTGATAGTTTCTGCTGATATTTTTTTCTATATTTCTGGGAAAGGGCAGGAACTTGAGGCTGCTTCTCTGCCAATTTGCTGATGTCATTCCAGTAATGTTTTACATTTTTTTTTTTCTAAGAAAAAGTGCTTGGTTTACATTTAAAGCAAGCGTTGACAAACTATAACCCGTACATGACATGAGACCTACTGTCTCCTTTAATAAACAAAGTTTTATGGGTATAGCCATGCTCATTTATTTATGTACTATCTGTATCTTCTTCTACCACAGTGAAGTTGGAGGGTTTTAATAGAGCCCCCATGGGCTGCAAAGTCAAATATTTACTATCTAGGCCTTTATAGAAAAGGTTTGAAGACCGCTGTTTTAAAGTAAAAGCTGCTCAGCTGGACCCCTTATTGTTTACTTAAATTATTTTCCATTTAGTGTTATTTAAACAAAGCCACAAATAAACTTTTTGTTCTTATAGCATTCATAAATGTATGAAACAAAAACAAATTTGAAAAAGAAACAAAAACCTTAAAAAAATCGATGCAATTAACATTAACAACCTTGATTTAATATGAGATTCTTTTGATGAGACAAAATTAGTGATGCCAGCTCTAAGTAGAGAAATTATTTACTCCATTTTAGTTCTCAATGACTTGATTTTATTTTTGATTGTGAATGATGCCTTTGAATTGTGATTATTACCATTTTTTATTTTTATTTTTCCTTTTTAACAATAAGCTTGCTAAATATGCTTGCAAAGATCCTTTACTTCGAAAGCCCAATCATCCCAATCATGCATCTTTTCTTAGTTCGGGTCCCTGGGAGCATGCTTGAGAATAAGATTCCCCTGAAAGTGATTTATTTATGAAGTACTCTCAGGAGAAACTGAAAAGAGAATAGGGGAAGCAGGATGAGAAAAGGAAAGAATTGAAGTAAAGATTTGATTTGATTAGAAGTGCTAACCTTAGCCTGATCCTTCAGGGAGCTCTGAAGTGTAAGGTACACCTCAGAGTTTGTCCAGAGTTGAGGACAGGAAGCTGGGCTTTTATTCTCATGGAATCACTCTGACAGTGCCTCAGGATGCTTGGGGTATATGCACTCCAAGACATTTATGGTTCTCTGCAGGTGTAGACAAAGTGGCTCAGTAGCCCAAGAGTAGATCCACCAAGAAAGTTGCAAGTGTCAGCTCTTAATGAAAGAGTACATGGAAGCCAGGAGAGGGGTGCACAGAAGCACTGGGAGGAATCTCAGGGAATCAGAGCAGAGCACTGTGCCCACTACACACTCTTAAATAGAATGCTGAAAAAGAAATCATATAATGGAAAACTATATATTGTATATTGAGCACTAAATTATTGCAATATGTTTATGAGTTCAATGACAAATGAAGGGTGATTGTGTCATTTTGACACACAATATGACAAGTCCGGGTCAGACAGACATGCTCCTCAACATGTTAAACATTAAGCATCAGCACTCTATGTGATCACTTGGCTCCAACACTTTAGTAAAAACAAATCAAGGAAAAACACTGGGACTAAAATTTCATCAATTTTCTAAAATATTTTCATAGAACAAAATTAAAAAATATTATCACAAACTGTAGACTCTTGACAATATATTGTCAGGTCCCATAGGGTCTGTGGACATTATATGAAATACCTAATAACCTTAGACTTATAAATATGTGGCTTTGTACTTGCTTTTGAATTGCCTCATGTATACTTGGTCTGCCCATTAGCATATGATTATTGAGAGTGGAACTTTATCTTCTATTTCTTTAGAATTTCCATAAGTCACATGGAGTATGATTTGTACATAGCAGGTGCTCAGTAAGTTGTATAATGTTGTAGCAAGGAGGAATTCAGGTGAGACAGAAGCCCAAAGACTTCAAATGCCATTTGAAATCAAAGCTGGGAATTGGAGACTGCATGGCCTGTGGCATCCAAAGACCTGGGTTGATCCATCGTGTGCCACTTATTAGATATATAAAAATGAACAACTGCGATCCTCTTATCTATGAAATAGGAATAGTAAAATTCATACCTAAGGAGATTTCAATTTAAGTTCCTAAATGTGAAGAGTTTGGTAGTTGTCAAGTCCTGTCCTAACAACTAGAATAAAGTGGACAAATTGAAAATCAGCAGAGAAATAAAGTAACAGGGCAAATTACCACTTTGAAGTGTGTAGTGATGTAGTGACAGGTGGATTCAGAGGGATACAGCACCCAAAATTTCCTTACCTGGAACAGAAACCATTGCGCCCCATAAACCAGTAAGAACACTTAAATGTTAATTTTGACAAATGACTGGAAGCTAGGTGTGGACTAGTGTCAGACTGAGAAACTCCTACAGGCTGCAGACATAGAGAAGCCCTCAAGGAATTTCCCTCAAGGAACTCCTTGGTGAGTTCTCCTGGTGAAGGTCTGTACAAGATCCTCCTGGGACCCTTAAAGCAGGAAGGGAAGAGTAGGCACTATGAAACTCTTCTAGACAATTTTCCCTGACAAAAGCACAGACTCCGGGCTGGAGGGTGAAGGTTAGAATGAACCACATGCTACTGACATCAATATGAATGCATGTTCAGCTTAACATACATATAAATAAAAACACAATTAAATAATTATAGACATGTATATGTACTTGGTTTAGTATGCAGGCATCTATTTCCATGTTCTAAGAAGGTCTAGAAGCAATGACAATTCAGTAGCAACAAGCACCTAGCATCCAGATCTTGGTTTCTATTCTCATTCTCTGATGAAAGGAACTGGAGCTCCTTGGAAAAATAGCTGATTGTAACATTCAGCAGGAAATATACAAGAGGAGCTTGGAGCAACTTGCAGTGCCCGAAAGTAAAGACATGCTTGCACACACATGTACACATATGCATGCTCACATGCATGTGTACACACGTGCACACACACACATACAATGATAAGAACAATTCAAAGGGACACTAAAGCCAACTGAAAAAATTCTCAGTAACCAAAGCTGGAGCAATTTGAGCAACAAAATAAACAATGTAACATTAGATTATGACCCAAGTATAAAATAAATATCCATAAGTCTGCATTGCTATAAATAAATAATTAAATAAGTGGGGGAGAATATGCCAATCTCCCAAACGGAAGTTTAAATAATTTAATAGTGACTTTCTTTAAAGGATATAGTTTAGAAATGGAGGAAACAGAAAAGTAATTTTACAGGACACAAACTGACAATAAGTCATGTTGACATGATGTAATGAAAATGGCATTTTACCTCTGTGGTCTTCCTCTCCAGTCTAGTCATGAGAAAAATATCATATACTTCCAAATAGAAAGACAGTCTACCGAACACCTGACCCGCCCTCCCCCAAACTATCAAGGTCATCAGAAACAAAGAAAGTATGAAAAACTGTCATAGCCAAGATGAGCTAAGGAGACATGACAGCTAAATTTAATGTAGGATCTGGGATGAGATCCTGGGATGGAAAAAGGGCATTAGGTAAAACTGAGGAAATTTGAATATGACTGATTTTTATTAATAACATTGTCTCAGTGTTGGTTCATTACCTGTGACAAATACACCATAGTAATGTAAAATATTGACAATTAAGGACACTGGGTATATGGTACATAGGAACCTTCTCTACCAGTGTTGCAATTTTTCTGTAAATATAAAACTACTCTAAATATAAAAACTTATTAAAAGAGTAAATAGTCAACTCATGGGCTTGCCAAGAACTTAAAAAACATATATGTATGTATATACAGATATATATGTGAAAAGGCTATATATCAATATCATATTAGTAAATAACAACTTTTAGTTACAACTGAGATTTTGGGAAAGGATCAATACAGAACACTCCTTCTTTGATTTCCTGAGTTCAGAATTAATTTAAAAATGCACATAGGTACATACAAAACAAGGATCAATATATCAGCTTTATTATTGTTACAACCTGGTTTTGTGTGTTCACAATAGGCTTCCTAATATTTCACAACAGAACTAAACCAACTTACCCAGTTATAGGTATGAGTGATGACTCCCTGTGGTCAGGGAGAAATCAGTCCAGACTGAAATTTCTCTGCAGGCAGCTGAGAAAACAGAGTCCATGTAAGGCTGAGCCGCACATACCTATTCCTTTTTCCAAATTCACTGACTGAATATGTCACACCCCTTCTGATGGGGAGGAGTGAATGAGGAATGCAGAAAAATCAAGAAAGCTGAACTGGTTAATGTCCTTCCAAGCGCACACATGGAGCCAGGACAATGGGTGGCTCTGCCTTACGGTCATAACGAACAGCTGAGAGGGAGATGCTGATTGCGACAGAGCACATCTACACTGGCATAGCCGGGCTCCCCACTGGGGCTCTTTCCTGTACGTCACACGGCTGCGAACCAAACGGGTCAATCTGGAGGCAAATGCTCTTTTCTGTGAGTTGCATGAATCAGTTGACAAGTCATTTCGAGTCCATGTGATTATAATTCTTTCACACTGACTTTGTGAAGAATCTAATCAGGTGCTTGGAAAGTCGTTGAGAACATACTGTGCTCTAGTTCCTCTAACCAACCACGTGAAGAGGTTGTCACTGTTCTTCATGCCTGGCTAACGAGGGGGGCGAACTGGGGAAAGAAAAGAAAAAGCTATAAAAAAGAAAATAAGAAAATGCTATTCTGCATATGATTAAAAAGTTAAAAATTATCTAATAGTTAATTTAAATTTTCTTTAGAGGCAAATCTTAAGGAGATTCACTTTCTATTCTGAAAACCTAGAGGTCATTCTGTAAATTAAATTTAAATTGTTTTTCTAACTAAGTGTATTGGGGAAATTACAAACATTTTAATTGTGTTTACAAAGAAACTTCGTGAGCTTTGTATTTAGTTCTGCTTACGGATTTTTACAATTTTAGACATCTCTTATTTGGATAGAAACAAAAGAATTCAAATGATAATTCTGCAAAAAGAGAGTTCAAAGAAAAGAAACCTTGGGAAATTCTACATAGGTAAATAATGGGCATATATATTATGCTACTACATGAAAATGTATATTTAAAATAATTTAGAGGAAAAAAAGAACCCAAAATACTATGTACTGAGTGACTTTTTTCCTTCAGTAGCTTGATACGAATTTTTGATTTACAGAAGTGATGTGAAGATAGGGAGAGAATTCCAGCACAACCTGCACTCAGCTTCCCTTAAAGCTGACATCTTACGTAATCACGGCACGTTCATCAAAACTAAGAAATTGACACCAGAACCATGCCAGTAACCAAGATGCGGCCTTTATTGGGATAGCCCCAGCTGTTTCACGACCTGCTTCCCACCCATCCCCTCTTGCACCACCCCACGAGAGTCTTGCTATCGGTAGTGTTGTTCCTAGAGATTTTGCTGCAGAGCTGGAGAACGAACAGGGAGGTTCATGAACAAGAATGAACAGAGCAGATTGTACGGAGGAGGGAGAGGAGAGAACACAGCCCTGGAGACCAAGGCCTTCTACACGGGAAGGAGCTTGGGAAGAAGGAGAAAAGAGGGAGGATGAGCCCAAGAAATGTGTTTTGGGGGCTGTACTTGGCTAATGAGAGACCCCAGATCCATCTGGAATGCAAGAGAATTGGTGAAAAGAGGATATGGAAAGTGTTAGTGGAAGAGTAGAAGAAATTAGACTCATTTAACATTTTTTTTTCAAAACATGAAAGTTAAAGATTGAAATTTCACTTTACTTTTTGACTTTTTCATGCTTAGACTGGTATTTTTGAGAACAAATTTCTATCAAGACCGAACATACGCTGGAGTGTAGGCTTATCACTCATAAAGGTGACAAAATTATTTGAGTATGCATAGATGTTAGTAATGTATTTAGATTAATATAGGCTGTAGGTTTTTCTTCTTTAACTTAAATTTTTTCCTTTAGTAAAGTCTCTCTAAACTCTACAAAAATTAAAAGCTAAAGAAAAATTGAGAAATATTGGATTAAATAAATCGGCTCCTGCACTCCAAAGGCAAGGCTAGATGCTTGTGTTTTGAAGGTACGTATTTACTTAACCATAAAAGCCTCTGTGATTGGCTACTTTAAAGACATCCTATTCCCATTCAGTTTCTGTAGGGATCTATGGGTCAAATGCTAACTTCTCATTATTGGTTGCATCCAATCCTTCACCTCCTGTTTGTTTGCTTAATGCTCACTCCGTCCTTCATTAGGCACAACTTCTTACTACCTGAGACAATTGTCCTTTTGCCTTGTTTCAGAGGTTTTGCTCAAAGGGAGCTGCATCTCAACAATATCCTTCCTCCACGCCCTATTAATCTGTTCTTTACGGATCTATTCAAAATTAAATCTTTCATCTTATTTAAAACACTTTTGATTACCATGATACCAGTAACAGCTGAAAACAGTTTTGTAAGCATACACTGGGAGTAATATTAAGAAGTCTGGAAGTACAGAGATTGGATTTACATTCCTGAAATTTTCATCTTGCCAAATGAAATCTGAGAGTCTGGGGGGCCTTCACCGTCAGCGTAGGTGGCTGCGGTAATGAGCACAGCTCCTAACAATCAGTGTGGTCATCTGTTCTGAGCAGTCCTTGTTACTAACAATTTCAAATTTGATGCTTGCATTATGGCTGAACTGCCAACTGCAAGTTCTAACCCATAGACCTTGACATTTCAGCTAAGAAGGCTCAGGAGGACCTGATAGAGATCCTTTTTTTTTTTCCTGCTGATCTCACCATCTTCAATACAGTAATAGTCAATAGTGTAGTGTAAATATCAGGCATTCTCCTAAAGGATCTAGACTGTATTGATCTCTTTCTAATCTCATAGGTCTCTGATTGCACTGCTCTGTGAAACTCAATGACATGTGAACTGGTGAACTGAGCCGAGTTCCTGGTGGGTGATATCTTCCTTTACAGTATTTATTGGCATTCTCAGGCAGGTTTCAAATTACTCTGAGCATCTGTTTCATTGTCTGTGGAATGGAGGTAATTACTATCTCAAAGAGCTATAGTGAGGATTAAATTAGATAGCATGTGTCAAGCACCTCGCCCACTGCATGGTAAGTGGCTGTGGTTCCTAAAGACATGGCAGCTTTCGTGTGGTGTGAAGATCCATGTCTGGGCATGAGCTCCTGGAAAAGGAGCTGTGTTCCTTGAGTAGGATGTTCTCACCTTGATTATCTCTGCATCACTCACAAAGCCTGACATGGGACAGTTAGTTCCATCAATATTTTCTTTATCCTTGGTGCCTAGTCCAGTGTCAGGCTCAGATTTACTACTCCCCCCAACTCCCATCCTTGGGGACTCTTGCTCAATTTGGAGCTAAAACTGCCCTGAAATAGCAGACTGTTCCAGAAACTGGGTCTTCTGACCCTCCTAGCCCTGTCCTGACCCAGGGAAGAAGAATAAGGTGGAAGGAAGGGAGAGAGCAAACAGTGTCTGCAGAAGGCAGCCCAGGCCACCACCTCTGGCAGCCCAGCAGTGATGACAGAAGAGCCAACATATGTAAATCACCCTTGAGGGGTCAAGCTCACAATAAATTCAAATTGCCTGAAAATTTATACAGCAACAGCAGCTGTTATTTGACTTCAAAGTGACTCAAGTGACTCAAGGTGCAGGTAAATGTCCCAAAGCTACTTTACCATTCCATTAATCAAATTATCCAAACATACTTTACCATTTTCCACTCTTGATAGTTGCAGCAGTCAAAATTTACTGGATAACTTTTTTTTTTAACATTTTAAAATTGAGGATGCTTTTGATAACTAAATAACAGCTATAAATCCCTTACTGGAAACTTGCATGCACACATACACACAAAATTGACAACATAAAATTCCTATTAATTTACAGATCCTCTCAAACCAACGTTTGGATCCCTATTTCCATGAACCCTCAGTGGAGAAACCTAGAGTGGAATACTTCATACGTTCTGCTGGTGTACAGTCATAGCCAGCCTGATGCAAAATGCGGGAGATACAAGCCCACCTATCCCTAATGGATCTTCCAGCCTATCTGTCCTTGTAATGTACAACACCAAATGATGCTAGACTAATGTGTGACTAGATTAATTTCCAGAAAAATTTCCATGAAAAGTAAATTCCCATAAGAGAAAGTATCCTTTAGAGAAAGGATCTACATGCCTCCTCATCAGATTCCCAGGTGTACTGCAGCATCTCCCCAGCATAGTGCTGAGGAGCTCGGGGCAAGTGGGGCATCCATCTACCTCATGGGGAGATTGGTGGGTACTGATGGCCTGAAAAAGTAGTTCAAGACCATGGGGAAGGATCCTCTCAAGAAAAAAAGAATGTCTTTTCAGAATGCCTTTAGATGCCAGTTGCCAGCAGAAATACTAATGTCAGTGACCAAAGTGGGCAGAATGTCTGTTTTCATAGACTACTGAAGATTCTAAAGTAAGATATTGCCCTTGCCTATTGTTAATCAATTGCATTTCATGGTAGTTCACACTAAAGCTATCGAACAGATAGTCTCAATCTAGCCTGTAGGTCTCTGCTCTTTCTCCCTCTCTCTCTGATGTATATATATATATATATATGTGTGTGTGTGTGTGTGTATAATATTGTATTATATATATTACACATGTGTATATATATGTACATACATATTTCAGGTAAATTTTTTATTGAGGTATAATGCATGCAGAAAATCACAAAGATACAGTTCCATGAATTTTTATAAAATTAAAGTGCCAATTTGAGCCCACTCAAATTAAAAGAAATAGAATATTACTGACAACCTAGAAGCTGCTCTTGTTCCCCACCAATTTACTACCTATCCACCTTTCTTCATGCAAAGGTCAAGTTGGCTTGTTTTTTAAATGGGAAAATATATCAGGCAGTCCTTTCTGTTAGGTTGCTTTTGCTTTTGTGTGATTTATGTGTCGTGGTAGTTTGAGTGGTTCATTTTTTTTCACTATGATATAGTATTTCATTATATACATTTATCATTATTTATTTCTTTTACTACGGATGGACATTTGTTGCATTTCCTGTTTATCACTTTATGAATAATTCGGCTGTGAACATTCTCATATATGTCTTTTGGTGAATGCATGTATTTATCTTTGTTGAATATAGTTCTAGGGATGGAATTGCTGGTTCTTAAAGCTGGCTCTATTTTTAATAGATATTGCCAAAAATATCAAAGTGGTTGTACCAATTTATGCTTTCACCAATACTAGATAAATATTCTAGTTGCCTCACATCCTCACCACTATTTGATATCATCAGGTTTTATCTTTTTAATAGTATATGGGTACATGGGTGAGAAGTGTTATCACACAGGGTTTTTATTAGCATTTCATTACTAATGAAGTTAAGCACATTTTAATTTTTATTGGCACTTAAAGAAATCAGATATTTCCTACTTAATAACCTAATAGAAAGTCCTCACCAGAAACCAACCCTGACGCTGATCTTAAGACTTCCAGCCTCCAGACCTGTCAGAAAATAAACATCAGTTGTTCAAGGCACCTGGTCTGTGGCATTTTGCTATAGAAATCTTAGCAGACGAATACAGTGAGCTTATGATTTATGTGTCTAATAGATTTCATTTTATGGTTTTTGCCATTAGAATAAGATTGCCCAGATGGAATTTTATGTCTTAAAATGGTTTTTATATCAGCCTTTACCTGGCAATCCACATTCTACCTGTGTTAGCCAGGAAAGGAGTGGGCCTGGGCACTCTGGCCACCAAGAATGGTCAGGACCACATCTCCCGCTTGACCCGTTCTGTGTGACCTGTCTCTCCTGATTGGGTATCCCCAGGGGGAGAGGGGTGCCTGCTGATGTGCATTTGCACTTGGTGTTCAATGCATGTTTCGCATCTCCACTTGCAAGCATTAGCCATCATTTGAATTTTAATGACACATTATCTAAATATGATTTCTGCTCTGTGTTCCTGCAGCTCCTCGAATTTTAATCTGCTGCTGCTGTCAGTTCTAGTCACTCCATTTTAAACAGACTGTTCCATCTGCGGCTTCTCGTTTTTGGCATCACCAGCAGGAAGCTCTGGGTAGCGTTTTGTAGTCTCAGACAATACGAATCTACCTGTCTCACATACCAGAGTTTGAAAGGATGAGCATCTTTGAAGCCTGACTTGCCCACTGGGTAGCGATGACACGTTGGTTCATCTCTGGGCTCATGTGGTTGAGAAGAATGAGCAAAAACACTGGGACTGCAGGTTGCCAGGTTGTCTGGGGAAACAAGCAGGCAGAGGAGGGGGAGTTTACTACAGTGGGAAGGCAAGAGCCGCAAACATCTTACAGATGTTTTAGAAAAGGCCCAGATTTCCTACAAACCTTCTAAAAATTCAAAGACTGAGTGTCAGACTCAGGAGAGTAACCACAGTTTTTTTCAACAGAAGAATGTGCAATAGAAAAAATGCCATTCAAATATCATCACCATTCTGAACTTGTGAGTTAGAATCAGTTTGGGAGATATTTATTTTCTATATTAAGCCGCGATGCCCAGGCAACTAAAGGAATTGTTGATAGGCAGCAATCACTCTTCTATATGCACAGATTATGGCATATAGTAGTCACTTCATAAATTTTTGTTTTACTTGCAACTATTTCTGTTGGTTCTGTTATTTAGCAAATGACTCACTCTATTAATTTGATTAACAAGTATTTATTGAATCATCTGCCCTGCAAGTGAGAGTATAATGAAAATGTATATGTGGATCTCAAGATGAAAATGTATCAGGGAATATAAACCATAAGCATAAGTAATGTTTGGCTTTGATAATATGCAGTATTGCATCTTTTTTTCCTCACAATGCTGTGAGACTGGGCAGGCACGATCATAGCTACTCAATGGTTATGTGTTGACTAACAAATTGATTTCTGCAGTGAGAGAATAATTTAGGAAGCTGGGGCTCACAGATATGATCAAATGCAAATAGGGAAACTATTAATTATAATTCTTATTTTATAGATAAAGAAACACAGGCTGAGTGTGGTGAGTGGTTTATTAAAAGTCATACAACCACTATAAGGCAGACCCACCAATTGAACTCAGATCGAATCCCAAATTCCTAGGTCTTTACCCTATTTCCTAGTGCCGTGAGAGAACTTCAGATAAAGCCATTTACAAAACAAGAAGTTGGAAATTATCTGTGTGCTCCACGAATGGGGAAATGAGTATGTGAATTATGATATGGTTCAGTGGTAGAAAATTATGTAGCCTTTAAATATTATGATACAAAGAGTGATCCTCTGAGACATTTTGTTCTGCCTTAATTCTGTGTGTGTGTCTGGGTGGGGGGTTGGCCATATAGGGAAGTATATGTTTAGCACAATTAGAATCATATTAAAATATAAATCAAAAAAGTAAAAGAGAAAATCTACCAAAATATATATTTATGGTGAATTTCTCTTATCCTTCTTTTTTTTAATTTCCTTATTCTTCCCTTTCTCAAGTTTTCCTTCTACTCCTCTTGCTCTCTCTCCTCTTTTTCCTTTTCCTTTATGTTCTTTCTTTTTTAAAATTTATTTTCTTTATTGTTTCCAAATTTTGGATAATGTGCAAGTCTTATATTGATGAAGACGAAATAGAAATGCCGAGGAGAGAAATTGCTTCTACCTGAAATGCTCAAAAGGAGGCAGGCTGCACTGGAGGGAGGATGTGGCACGTGAGGGACTGTGTGGCGGGAGGGAGCACACGGAGGAGGCGTATGGGAGAGGGTTCCAGAAGCTCTGGCCGTGGACTCTGGGCCAACATACGGCCTTTGCCCCAGACTGCAGTGCAAATGTACGGAGCCCTGGAGCAGTTTAGCTTGCTGGAGCAAAAGACGCTGCAGAGCGGACTAGCACACAGCGAGGTTAGTGACGCGAGCTGTAGCCAGGCTGAACATTTGGGTGCGGGGGGCGTGGCCTTCTCTCCTCGGAGCTGTGACTTGTTTGATTTCGTGTCATTGAAAAGGTGCCTTCCATTTTTAGCACAGTCCTTAGGAAGAAACTCGCCAAGTCTGTTCTGTCTGAATGCACAGAAGGTAGAAACCTCTTAGTTTTCTCGAAACAAATAAAACAGAGAGAAATAGTTATGTTCACAAATAGATGTTAAACTAGGGCACGTACTCGCCAAAATACGCAGGGCACTTGGCAAGCTCTGCCTAGAGCTGTTAAACATGCGGGCCTATTACTGAATATTTATGGCCTGCACCATTCTTGAAATGGTGTAATTTGAGTGTCCTCCAACAGTTTATGGCAGGTATTTCTGTACCAATGATGAACACACCAGCGAGTTTCGGCAACAAAGAAGTCAGAACTATTTTTGCACTGATGAATTTTCATGCCACACCAGTGGCATATGCATGCACTTCAAATGAACATAGGATAGCACTGATAGTATAAAAATACTGTTTTTCAACTACAGGTAGTGTTACCTGATATTAAATTTTTCTTTAAAAGAATGTTCCACTTCTACTTTTATTGGGTAAGAAGACAAAACAATTAATTCTAAATATCGAGGGGATGAATTTCCATCGTTGAGTCTACCTGGGACTTCTCTTTCTTGCTGATGTGTCCCATTACTTAGTTCCTGTCTGCCAGTGTTGTGATGGGGCCCATGACATCAGGGTGTATTTTTTATCAGGGAGTGTTTAAGACTTATTTAAATGTGTTTCTTTATTTCCTATTTCAAAAGGAGCTGAACCCTCCCAACATGTTCTGGAGCTTAGGTAAGCCCGTTGCCATCTCAGTGTGCCAGCCACTCGTTGTCTTGGGGTTCATCCCAGCTGTAATTTCGCTCAACAACTGGAATCCATCCAGCAACAAAGGTGGTTGTGACAGACGTAAATTCTCATAATTTACTATTTGAGCTTGGGCACGTTACTTCAATCTTTGTGCCTCAGCCTCCTCGTTTCTTAGTTGTTCCATCTTTGGGCTTGTTTTATGAGGTACCTATGTGGTGTGCTAATAATACCTTATTCCTAAGGTTAACAGAGTGTTGTGTAAGGTAATAGGTGGAACTATTCTGAGCATAGTACCCTGGCCTGGACGATGGCGCAGCCTCACCTGACTTCTTGGTGCCCTTGGCAATGTGTGCTCTCTTGCTCCAGAATTAGCCTTTCAGGTCCTGCCATGGAAGACAAGGTGAAATTTCATGATTTTTCAACTTTCAATTGTGCTAAGGTGGTATGAACACTACTCTAAAAATGGACTCTTCAAATCATTAGTACTTTTCATTTATTCCTGTCATTTTTCTAAAGGTAATTAACATCCTTCTCATGTCATAATGAGATGAGTCCCCTAAGGCATGTAGAGGGAAAAACTGGGACTGATGGAAAATCCACGACAGAGAGAGGTGTCTGTGCTGCTGTCCAGTCTTGGGTTCCTTCTAGAGATTAAAACTATTAGGACACCCTGATTGCAGATTCAGGTCAAGGACGTGACCACGTCTCCTTCAGCCCGTTCTTCAGAATTACCCATCTTTGATGCCAGGAAATCCTTCCATTTACTTGAATCTAGCTCAGATAACTGATTAAACTTGAAAATTAGATGTGAAGCAAAAATATTTCAAGGACTTTGCCGCAATTTAAGCAAAAATTGCCCACATCTTGGTGCAGATTGCCACTTATTATAGATCTTATATCTTCTTATAAATCTTGTATCTTGAAAATGAACAGTAGGGCATTATATAATCTGGCAGGATTTATTGTATCAGATAATAGAAATGCATATTATATTTGTTGGCAACACCATTTAGTATCCATTTCTAGAACATTTCTCATATAGACATGTGAGTGAGTAAAATGTACTTCTG